>CAUYLG010028798.1:0-71033 GCA_963573385.1 Cacajao melanocephalus
CTTTACTGTTCTGCAGCCACTGCAGGTGATCCCCAGGCAAGCAGGGTCTCGAGTGGACCTCCAGCAGTCTTACAGCAGGGGGGCCTGACTGTTAGAAGGAAAATTAAGAAACAGAAAGAAATAACTTCATCAGCAACAAAAACGACATCCACTCAGAGACCCCCATCTGAAAATCACCAACCACGAAGACCACAGATAGATAAATCCACAAAGATGGAAAGAAACCAGTGCAAAAAGGGTGAAAATACCTAAAATCAGAACACCTCTCCTCTTCAAGGGAACACAACTCCTCACCAGCAAGGGGAAAAGGCTAGTTGGAGAATGAGTCTGACGAATTGACAGAGACAGGCTTCAGAAGGCGGGTAATAACAAACTTCTCTGAGCTAAAATATCATATTCTAACCCAATGAAAACAAACTAAGAACTTTGAAAAAAGGTTTGACAAAATGCTAATGAGAATAACAGCTTAGAGAAGAATATAAATGAATTGATGGAGCTAAAAAACACAACACAAGAACTTCGTGAAGCATACACAAGTATCGATAGCTGAATTGACCAAGCAGAAGAAAGAACATCAGAGATTGAAGATCAACTCAATGAAATAAAATGAGAAGACAAGATTAGAGAAAAAAAGAGTAAAAAGAAATGAACAAAGACACCAAGAAATATGGGATTATGGGAAAGGACCTAATCTACGTTTGACAGATGTACCTGAATATGATGGAGAAAATGAATCCAAGCTGGAAAACAGTCTTCAGGATATTATCCAGGAAAACTTCCCCAATCTAGCAAGGGAGGCCAATATTCAAGTCCAGGAAATATAGAGAACACCACAAAGATATTCCTCAAGAAGAGCAACCCCAAGGCACATAATTGTCAGATTCACCAGGGTTGAAATGAAGGAAAAAATGCTAAGGGCAGCAAGAGAGAAAGGTCAGGTTACTCACAAAGGGAAGCCCATCAGACTCACAGCAGATCTCTTAGCAGAAACTCTACAAGCCAGAAGACAGTGGGGGCCAATATTCAATATCCTTCAAGAAAAGAACTTTCAACCTAGAATTTCATATCCAGCCAAGCTTTATAAGTGAAGCAAAATAAAATCCTTTATGAACAAGCAATTGCTCAGAGATTTTCTCACCACCAGGCTTGTTTTACAAGAGCTCCTGAAAGAAGCACTAAGCATAGAAAGGAACAATCAGTACCAGCCACTCCAAAAATGTACCAAATGGTAAAGAGCATTGATACAATGAAGAAACTGTGTCAACTATTGGGCAAACAACCAGCTAGCATCAAAATGGCAGGATCACATTCACACATAACAATATTAAACTTAAATGTAAATGGGTTAAATGCCCCAATCAAAATACACAGATTGGAAAATTGGATAAAAAGGCAAAACCCATTGGTGTGCTGTATCCAGGAAACACATTTAACATGAAAGGATACACATAATCTCAAAATAAAGGGATGGAGGAAGATCTACCAAGCAAATGGAGAGCAAAAAAAAAAAAAGCAGGAGTTGCAATCCTAGTCACTGATAAAATAGACTTTAAACCAACAAAGATCAAAAGAGACAAAGAAAGGCATTACAAAATGGTAAAAGAATCAATGCAACAAGAAGAGCTAATAATCCAAAATATATATGTGCCCAGTGCAGCAGCACCCAGTTAAATAAAGCAAGTTCTTAATGACCTATAAAGAGACTTAGACTCCCACATAATAATAGTGGGAAACTTTAACACTCCACTGACAATATTAGATAGATCAACAAGACAGAAAATTAACAAGGACTTCCAGGACTTGAACTCAGACCTGGATCAAGCAAACCTAATAGACATTTACAGAACTCTCCACTCCAAATCCACACAATATACATTCTTCTCAGCACTACATTACACCAACTCTAAAATTGACCACATAATTGGAAGTAAATCAAAAGAACAGAAATCATAACAAACAGTCTCTCAGACCACAGTGCAATCAAATTAGATCTCAGAATTCAGAAACTAACTCAGAACCACACAACTTCATGGAAACTGAACAGCTGGCTCTTGAATGCTGACTGGATAAACAATGAAATGAAGGCAGAAATAAAGATGTTCTTCGAAACCAGCAAGAACAAAGACACAATGTACCAGAATCTCTGGGACACATTTAAAGCAATGTCTAGAGGAAAATTTATAGCAATAAATGCCCACATGAGAAGCAAGGAAAGATCTAAAATCGATACCCTATTGCCAAAATTGAAAGAGCTAGAGGAGCAAGATCAAAAAACTCAAAAGATAGCAGAAGACAAGAAATAACTAAGATCAGAGCAGAACTGAAGGAGATAGAGACATAAAAAACCCTTCAAAAAATCAATAAATCCAGGATCTGGTTTTTTGAAGAGATGAACAAAATAGATAGACCACTAGCCAGATTAATAAAAAAGAAAAGAGAATAATCAAATAGATGCAATAAAAAATGATAAAGGGGATATCACTACAGATTCCACTGAAATACAAACCACCATCAGAGATTACTACAAACAACTCTATGCACATAAACCAGTAAACCTGGAAGACATGGATAAATTCCTGGACACTTACACCCTCCCAAGCCTAAGCCAGGAAGAAATAGAAACCCTGAACAGACCAATAACAAGGGCTGAAGTTGAGGCAGCAATTAATAGCTTACCAACCAAAAAAAGCCCAGGTCCAAATGGGTACACAGCTGAATTCTACCAGACAATCAAAGAGGAGCTGGTTCCACTCCTTCTGAAACTATTCCAAACAATTCAAAAAAAGGGAATCCTCCCCAAATCTTTTTATGAAACCAACATCATCCTGATACCATAACCTGGCAGAGACTCAACAAAAAAAGAAAACTTCAGACCAATATCCATGATGAACATAGATGCAAAAATCTTCATTAAAATACTGGCAAACCAATTACAACAGCACATCAAAAAGCTTATCCATCACGATCAATTAGGCTTCATCCCGGGTATGAAAGGCTGGTTCAACATACGCAAGTCTATAAATGTGATTCACCACATAAACAGAACCAAAGACAAAAACCACATGATTATCTCAATAAATGCAGAGAAAGTCAAATTGTCTGTATTTGCAGATGACATGATTGTATATTTAGAAGACCCTATCGTCTCAGCCCAAAATCTCATTAAACTGATAAGCAACCTCAGTGCTACTTCTAAATCCCACTTGGACTTGTGACTACCCTTCACCCCATTGCTGCTATGGTGACTCAGACCTTAATCCCTTCTTTAGACTATTACAGTAGTCTTCTAATTGGCTTTCCTGGCTCAGTCTTCATCCTGCCACTGAAGTTTTTATTTTAATTTTTAAAAATATGAATGAGCACATCTTTCCACTCTTTAAGAAATGCTAATAGTTACTTACTGTCTTCAGTATCAAGTCCAGATTCCTTAGCTGTAATGAAGTATCCTTGCAATATAGCCACAACATACCTTAGCATTGATTTCCAGCCCACGTCAGACTTCTCTCTTTTTTTGGGACACAGTTTTCCTTCTCCACACCTTTGTGCCTTTTTTCATCCTATTTTTCTTACAAAAGAGCCACTCTTCTCTCCTTGCCAACTTATCTCCTCCTTTAGTGCTTCTAGGAAAAAAATACACTTCCTTTTTTTTTTTTGAGACGGTGTCTTGCTCTGTTGCCCAGGCTGGAGTACAGTGGAGTGATAGCTCATTGCAACCTCTGTCTCCCAGGTTCAAGACATTCTTCCCCCTTAGCCCTCCTAGTAGCTGAGATTACAGGTTCCTGCCACCATGCCTGGCTAATTTTTGTACTTTTAGTAAAGATGGAGTTTTGCCATGTTGGCCAGGCTGGTCTCGAACTCCTGACCTCAGGTGATCTGCCCTCATCCTCCTGAAGTGCTGGATTACAGGCATGAGCCACTGCACCTGGCTCCTCTTCCACTTCCAAGTCAGGAGTTTAGGGATGCATCAGAGTGAGAGATATGGTATTTAAGGCAGTGGACTGGATTGACAATTGCAGAGGGACAAGCCCAATGGGACTGCCAATATTCAGACATTGGGAAGGACCCAGCCAAAGAGAGTGGGAGGGAACAATGAGGTAGGAGGAAACCTAGTGAGTGGTGATGGAAGCCAAGAGTAGAAAGTGTTTTATTAGAAGGGGGTGAACATTGCGCCAAGAGGCTGCTAAAGGAGGAATAAGATGAAGACTGTGAATTAACCATTGGCTTTGACGTCATAGAGGTCATTGCGAGCTTCATCGGTGTGTTTTCAGTGGAGTAGTGGGGCAAAAGGCTGATTGGATTGGCTTCAAGAGATCGGGAGAAATGAGGAAGTAGATGCTTGTTGAATGGGTAAAGGTTGGATGAATGAAGAAATAATGGCTTCGAGAGAATTCCATGATTGATCATGAACCAAAATAGATAAATGAGTTATTCCAAGTCTGAAAAACTCCCGAGTAGAAACAATGCTGTGATTTCAGGGCGCAAAGCTTTGCGTGAGTGACAAGGGAATTCAGCTGGGATTACTCAGGCAGTAGGGTGGGTCTAGGGAGGGTTGTTTATGAGTTCTGTCGTGCTTGCAATTTTATCTCCTCCTGGCCCCACTTCATAAAGGCCTTCATGCAAGACTTCTCAGAGGGGGCCTCAGGGAAGAGCTGTCCCTCCAGGGACTTGGGTGTAGGATTTTGAGAGATTATTTTCAAACACCTCTTGCAGGTCTGTGGGATTCCTGATAATAAGCCTTTCAGGCTGACTCCTGCCGTTTTACGGGGGTGAGCAGCACCAAGCCTGACTGGTCAGGAAGAGGTGAATAGGAAAAACCTGATCCAACCAACATACTGTATTTGATGCTGTACTTCAAAGTGTTTCTCCATAAAAATGCTATGTTGAAATAATAATGGAGGTGGACCAAGTGGCCGCCTAGATTTGATGAATAAGCAGGCTGCTCATACCTGCTCCCCACTGGTGTACAACAGTGATGAAGTGTGAAGAATGCAAACCTGGCTAGACCAGACCCAGACTTTGATTTTGTGCTGTTCTCTGTGTCATTTTCCTCAAATGGTCAAAGCTTCAAAAGGTACTTAGAATGTGTTTTTACTTACATGACTGAGAACAATACAGGTCCCTTCATAGAAGCATTTTTGGGGATGTCCAGGGCCCAGATTGTGAAACAGAACCAGCCATAAAGTAACTGAACAACTCCCATCGTACCACATGTCCTGCAGTTCTCCAAATGCATCATCTGCTCTTATTTGTTCATGTTTTTGCCCACGCGGCTCCCTGGAACACCCAAATTCTCTTCTTCCTGCTGGCGTGCTTAGCCCTGGGAGGACCTTCTACAGGAGCCCTTCCTCACCCACTCACACAGAGACAGAGCCCCAAACCACACTTGTGTGTAGTTCAAATGCCACACCTACCACAGTGAACTACAGTGGTTTTCTCTTCTGGTGTTCCCATTGGACTGTGAGTGTCTTGAATCCTGTGACTTTAATTCTGGGTTCCTATGTTGTTTTATTTTTTGCATGCCACCACATCCAGCTAATTTTTAAAAATATTTATAGAGATGGGGTCTCCCTGTGTTGCCCAGGCTGGTCTTGAACTCCCGGGCTTAAGTGATCTACCCACCTCAGCCTTCCAAAATGCAGAGATTACAAGTGTGAGCCACCACACTTGGCCCTTATTCCTATTCTATCCTGTGCATCTAGAGTAGTGCCTGTACATTTTGAGCACATAATCGTGCTCGTTGAATAGTTGCATGAAGGCTGGAGAGTGTGGATGAATGAATGAATACATAAAAAGATCAGAAAAATGTTACCTCCCAAATTGAAGCTAATAAAAGAAAGACTGTCAATGACTTTACATATATGCAGAATTTGTGCATATAATGGTTCTTTCCACATCCGCTTGAGACAAGATTATTGCAACGTAATGCATGTCTATCCAATGACCTGTGCTGTGTGTGGCACAAGATTATGAAACCATGCTGATAAACATCAGAGTTGGGTAGCAGGAATTGATTGGTTTAATTCTAGATTTGTGAGAAAGATGTGATCTGTGGAATACATGAACATTTTTTGAGATGGAATCTTGCTCTGTTGCCCAGGCTGTTGTGCAGTGGCACAATCTCGGCTCATTGCAACCTCCGCCTCCTGGGTTCACGCAATTCCCCTGCCTCAGCCTCCCAAGTAGCTGGGATTACAGGCACCTGCCACCATGTCCAGCTAATTTTTTATTTTTAGTGGAGATGGGAGTTCACCATGTTGGCCAGGCTGGTCTTGAACTCCTGACCTCAGGTGATCTGCCCGCCTCAGCCTCCCAAAGTGCTGGGATTACAGGTGTGAGCCACTGTGCCCGGCTGGAACACATGAACACTGTGGTCCTTGTTATTTCTTTTAAGCAAAATATTTTTCCTTTTAAAATTGGAGAACAAGGTACACCTTAATAAATATGTTTATTTGAAGCATCATTTCATTAGTCATGGTTTTTAAATTTTTCATAAGAAAATTTATGAATATAAGAAAATAAACCAGCCATAACACATCTGAAGTGGAAGTCACACTGAACCAGTCATTTCATTTCCAGGTGACTTGGTCTCTTTCTTGCATAATTTGTAAAATGGTAATAGCCCTTACTAGTATTTACATTGTAAAAGTGTTGTTACTGTAAATTAGATAGTCTAAAATGGGTTATGATGTCTTCTTTGAAAGACAAGCATTACACACAAATGAGGTATTATTATTTAGTTTTGCCTTTTCAAGCTCGTTAAATGAGAATTAGATGAAAACTCTGCTTTAAGCAATATTCATCGGGTAAGTGACTATTGACTTGAGTGAAATAAAAAAAAAAAACTTCTCCAGCTGAAAACTCAGTTTGTGCAGCCTAGCCTGTCTGTGTACAGGCAAAAATAGTGTATGTATAGGTGATATTTACCGGTGTTCTTTATCTCCTCTCTGTCCTGTAATCACAAACTGAAGACAGTTAAGCCTTTCGGTTCAGTCATTGTATGCGTTTTGGAAAACCTAAGGAATCTGGAATGATTACAACTTAGAAATAATGTTTCCACGAATCGAGTCATGCAGCTAGCTTTTTTACTGGGTTAGGGCCCAAATTAACTGTGCCAGGCCTTCACTTCCACTCCTGCTTCTTAGGATGGGGGCCCTGTTCCTACAGTATTTCAGGTTTAGTTTTCACTAAGGCCTGTGTGCACCTCATTAGCACCCCTGACCAGGCCCGGGGTTTTCCTATCTTGGAATACAGGGAGAGGATGGCAGGAGAAGGGGTGCTGTGGAAATAAGATCTGAGGGGTTATGAATATCAGAAACTTCATGTTAAGGCCCGAGAATGGAAACAGTACCCTGGGAGGATTCAGGATGAGAGAGAGCTGCTGGTGATGGACCCGTCTATAGAGCATCATTGTTTGTGGCCTCTGTGTGGTCTGATGTGGCATTGATCACATTGGGGTCACCACCTGAGACATTGATTGCCATCTGTGGGGGTCTGTCCCGCAAAGCCTGACTCCGCGACGGGTGAATAAATACACTCAAATACACAGAGTACAGTGAACGAGTGGGCTAGGGAGGTTGTCAGCCGCTCTCAGAGGGCAATTGCAGCTACCTGACCCCTTACTAGCTGTTCTTCCTCGCATTTATTCAGTATAGATTTAAGACAGAGGTTCTAAGTCAACACACTTGTGCATAATTAACATCGTTAAAGGAGTGATTTCATGTCACTCCTAGTAATCCCAGCACTTTGGGAGGACGAGGCGGGTGGATCACAAGGTCAACAGATCAAGACCATCCTGGTCAACATGGTGAAATCTCGTCTCTACTAAAAACACAAAAATTAGCTGGGTGTGGTGGTGCACACCTGTAGTCCCAGCTACTCGGGAGGCTGAGGCAGGAGAATCACTTGAACCCGGGAGGCGGAGGCTGCAGTGAGCTGAGATCACACCATTGCACTCCAGCTTGGGCAACAAGAGCGAAAACTCCGTCTCAAAAAATAAAAATAAAAACAGTGTTTTTATGAATGATGAAAGGTTTTGGTTCTGGGGTCCCAGAACAAACACTATTAATGGGTAATCTCCCTTCAACCTCCCTCTGAGAGGACCACAGGGGCACAAAGTTTACATAAGTAAACAAGCAGTTAGAGTAGAGACAAACGAATGTGGGGTAAACAGACTTAACTGGGGAAGCTTCTATTATTCCTAATCTTCACCCTATGACCTAATGCTCTAAGGTAAGAACTAGCTGCCTTTGACCTGTTCCATTATCACAAGTTTATGAAAACTTTTGGCCTTCCAAAACGTTTGAGATGATAATCTTATAACTTTCCTTAATATTTCGCCAGCCACCCTGAGTGAATCTCAGCAGTCTGATAGTTCTAACTCATTTCTGGTCCCTGCTCCTGGACTCCCCTGTCCCTTCGCTCTCATCCAGACCCCTTCTGGTGTCCGTCCATTAGGCCTTGACTCACCTTCACTTCCTAGGGGTGACCTTCAGCTTCGCTTGCATTTATGGTCATCTGCTATCCACCTGACCCATTTATTTTGGCTTCTAGATTTTGCTCCTGGAGAGGCCCCCTGCTTGGATAGCTGCCTGGCCAGCTGCAGAGCCAGCTGTTTATTCCAGACTTCAAGGTGACTACACTCCTCTCTTCTCCCTCTGACTGGTCCCAATACATGGGCCATGACAAGAGGTGAGAGAGAGTGACAGTGTGACAATTGTGTCAGAACAGATTCGTCCCTTTGTAGGTCATGTCATTGGTGGACTGCTCAGAGTTTGGGTGCACATTCATGCCTCGCAGTGGGCCATGGACCGGAAGTCTGTGTGGACCTCAGAGGCCTAGGGACAGGGGCGGGGCAGAAGAAAGGTTAGGAGGAGAACACAAGAGGCTGATCTGGTTTGCTCTGCAGTTTTGGCCAAGGCCACGACTGGTTTTTGGGGTACTGCTCAACACACAGGCCATGTCCTCCAAGAGCACTGGCATGAGGTCAGCTGAGCTGACGCACAGGTGGTGAGGGACCTAGAGATCCTCTGAGGTGAGACTAATGGCGGACCACCTTCCTTAGCCTTGGAAAGAGCATTTAGGGATTATGTCTTTCCCCTTTTATTTTTTTGGAGACAGAGTCTCTCTCTGTCACCAGGCTGGAGTGCAGTGGCGCAATCTCGGCTCACTGCAACCTCTGCCTCCAGAGTTCAAGTGATTCTCTTGCCTTAGCCTCCCAAGTAGCTAGGACTACAGGCACGCGCCACCATACCCAGCTAATTATTTTGGATTTTTAGTAGAGATGGAGTTTCACTGTGTCGGCCAGGATGGTCTGAATCTCTTAACCTTGTGATTTTCCTGCCTCTGCCTCTGAAAGTGCTGGGATTACAGGCGTGGGCCACTGTGTCCAGCCACGTCTTCCACTTTTAAGGCAAACTTTTTGAAACAGATGTCTGCGTCCATGGGTTCCATTTACTCCTCAACTCACTGTGACCTGACCTGACTGCTGCCTGCACGGACCCTGCTCCCTGCCAGACCAGTCAAGTAGCTCCATGGTACTTACCATGGTGCTTCTTAGTCTTTTTCTTGCTTGATCTCTTGACAGCATTTGCCTTTGTGGATCACAGCCTACTTCTTGAAATACGCTTTTTCCTTGTTCTCTGGATACCTCACCATTCTTTTTCCCTACCTCTCTGGCTATACCTTCTCACTCTTTTTTTCAGGGGTCCTTTCTCTGCTCATCTCATATAGCTTGGATATTTGTGTCCTCCAAAACTTATGTTGAAATTTCATCCCCAGCATGGGAGGTGGGGCCTGGTGGGAGGTGTTTGGATCATGGGGGTGGATCCCTCATGAATGGCTTGGTGCCTTTCTTGCTGTAATGAGTTCTCGCTCTATTAGTTCACATGAACACTGATGTTTAAAAGAGCGGTACTTCCTCTTTTCACGCTTGCTGTCTCTCTCTGGCCATGTGACATGCCTCATCCTTTCACCTTCTACCATGAGCAGAAGCTTCCTGAGACCTCGCCAGAAGCAGATGTGAGTGCCTTGTTTCTTGTACAGCCTGCAGATCTGTGAGCCAAATAAACCTCTTTTCTTTAGAAATTACACAGTCAGGCATTCCTTTTAAGCAACACAAAATGAACTAACACACCATCTTTTGTTTAAGCTTTGGTGTTACTCTGGCTTCTCTCTTTCTCTCTGCTCCGACACACCTCCCAGGGCATCTCATTCATCTCTGTGAAGTCTCTTACGGATAACTCCTAAATGTATATCCTCAGATTTCTAGATCAAACTGCTTGCTGTTGCTCTGAATGTTCCCCAGTCATCACAAAACAAACACATCCAAGGCTGAACTCAGCACTTTCTCCCCCAATTCTCCTCAATTTCAAATTCATATTTTTGCTGTCTTATTGAATGATATCACTATCCACCCAGTTGTCCACATCAAGAACCTGATCTCCACTGTGGATTTTCTTCAAAACTCCAACATGTAATCCATCACGACTTTCAGTAGTTTCTACCTCCTCGAGAGTGTGACTTGTACATTTCTCCATAATTTAGTGCTGCTTACCTTTCCAGCCTCATCTCTGACCACTTTGTCTAAGACCCTAGAAACTACTTTGAGTACTCAGATACTCAGCATGCATAATCATGCACTGTTCTTTCCAAAACGTGCGTATGTTGTGCCCTCCCCCTAGAAAAGACTTCCCTTCCACCTGAAAAAGACTTCTTTATTTGATTAACTCCTCCATACCTTGTAAGTCTCTGTGTACAAGTTACTAACTTCCAATTTTCCCTAAATCTGGGTTAGGTGACCTCCCTAGGGCTCTGAGTACTTATGTCTTCATAACACGCTTCTTTATCACAGCTGACTTTCCTGTGTCTTCTGTGCCCACATCTCCTGTGGGGTCCCTGTAGGTGCCTACCAGGACCTTATTCTTTTCTGTTCACCTTTGTATTCTTAACACCAGCAAAGTATTGGGTACAAAAACAGATTCTCAAGGAATGAATGAATATGAATGTCAAAAGTATCTCTGTGAAAATATAAAATAAATTTCTGGCTGGGTGCGGTGCCTTACAACCGTAATCCCACCACTTTGGGAGGCGGGGGCAGTAGGGTTGCTGCAGCCCAGGAGTTTGAGACCTGCCTGGGCAACATGGTAAGACTCTCTCTACAAAAACAAACAAACAAAAAAGGCAGGGTGCGGTGACTCAAGCCTGTAATCCCAGCATTTTTGGAGGCTGAGGTGGGCAGATCACCTGAGATCAGGAGCTCGAGACCAGCCTGGCCAAAATAGCGAAACTAAAAATGTGAAAAAAAACTAGCCGGATGTGGTGGTGTGCTCCTGTAATCCCAGCTACACAAGAGGCTGAGGCAAGAGTATTGCTTGATCCTGGGAGGTGGAGGTTGCAGTGAACCAAGATCGTGCCACTGCATTCCAGCCTAGGTATCAGAGCGAGACTCTGTCTCAAAAAAAATTAAAATAATAATGATAATAATAAATTAGCCAGATGAGGTGATGTGCACCTATAGTACCAACTAATCAGGAGGCTGAGATGGGAGGATTGCTTGAGCCCAGGAGGTTGAGGCTGCAGTGAGCACCACTGCACTCCAGCCGAGGCAACAGAGTGAGACCCTGTCTCAAAATAATAATAATAATAATAAATAAAATTTCCAATCAGAGAAAGCAATTAGTATTTTACTTAACGAAGATTGGTCCAGTCCCTCAGACATTAAAGGGATTTATTGAAAGATTTAAAATATTGCTGTGCATGGTGGTGCACACCTGTAGTCCTAGCTACTTGGGAAGCTGAAGCAGGAGGATTGCTTGAGCCTGGGAGACTAAGGCTAGCCTGGGCAACATAGTGAGACCCCATTTTTTTTTTTTTAATTTTAAAAAATTAGAAGAATTTATCAACATTAGAATTGTAAGCAGAGGGGGCTGGGCACAGTGGCCCATGCCTGTAATCCCAGAACTTTGGGAGGTCAAAGTGGGTGGATCACTTGAGGTCAGGAGTTCAAGACCAGCCTGGCTAACATGGTGAAACCCCATCTCTACTGAAAAAAAAAAATTCAAAAAATTATCCAGGTGTGGTGGTGCATGCCTGTAATCCCAGCTACTCAGGAGGCTGAGGCACGAGAATCCATTGAACCTAGGAGGCAGAGGTTGCAGTGAGGCGAGATCGTGCCACTGCACTCCAGCCTGAGCCACGGAGTGAGACTCCATCTCAAAATAAAGAAAAAAAAATTATAAGCAGAGGGTAATTAATAGAGGCAGACTTCACATCTGTCCTGTGGGCTTCTTTTCCAGAGTTCCATATCCAGACTCTCAAACTGTGTTCTGGGGTCATCCAAACATTCCATCCTCCTGACTCCAGAAACTACTGGATTCATAACCTGCTCCATACTTGAAAACATGGGGATTGGAATTCGGTAAGTGTTGACGTTTTAGTGTTTTCTCTCTTTAGTTGTCAAGCATGTACTGTATCAGTAGAGTCATGCTTTTTCAATTCTTCTCTCTGGAGTCTTCATCAGAAGATGTGACTGGACTCCTGACTAGTCTAGTTGTTTTCACCATGTTTGAATATGCTACGTGTACAGAGAAATGTTATGAAGTCTTCTGAGGAGTTCCATCCTTTTACATTTTCTCCTCTGTTTCTTAAGCATTTAAATTCTTCAGCCAGCGCGGTGGCTCATGCCTGTAATCCCAGGCTGAGGTGGGCGAATCATGAGGTCAGCAGTTTGAGACCAGTCTGGCCAACATGGTGAAATCCTGTCTCTACTAAAAATACAAAAAATTAGCTGGGCGTGTGGTGGGCACTTGCAATCCCAGCTACTCAGGAGGCTGAGGCAGTAGAATCACCTGAACCCAGGAGGCGGAGGTTGCCGTGAGCCGAGATCACGCCACTGCACTCCAGCCCAGGTGACAGTGTAAGACTTCATCTCAAAAAAAAAAAAAATTCTTCATCATTGTTCTGTTGATTTTTTTCTAAAGTGACTTTGCATAGAAAACAGTGAATTTTTGGCTGGGCACAGTAGCTCATGACTATAATCCTAGTGTTTTAGAAGGCCAAGGCAAGAGGATTGCTTGAGGCTAGAAGTTCAAGATCAGCCTGGGCAACATATCGAGACCCCATCTCTACAAAAATTAAAAAATTATCTGGGACTACAGGTAGCATGTGCCTGTAGTCCCAGCTACTTGGGAGGCTAAGGCAGGAGGATCACTTGAGCTCAGGAGTTTGAGGCTGCAGTGAGCCATGATCACAACACTGCACTCTAGTAGAGGCAACAGAGCAAGACCTTATCTCAAAAAAATACAAAGGAAAAAGAAAAGTGGATTTTGAGAATCAGAAAGACTTGCTGCCCACTCTGGGCCAGTTGAATAATGCAAGACATGAGTAGTTCAACCATACTCCAAAAACAGCTGCTTTAGCCATACTGCCTATCGACAACCCCACTCCATCCCCACTGTCAAATTTTTCTAGCGTCATAACTGCTTTTGTTTTCCAAAACACTTATTTGTTTATTGTCTACATCCCCTTCTAGAATGTAAGCATCATGAGGGCAGGCAATTATTTTGTTCAGCACTAGATGCTCAGCACTTGGAGTAGTAACTAGTACACAGAAGGCACTCAGTAAATATTTTTTGATTGAATGAATGATGTCTTTTGCAAGTTTTTCTTTTTAATTTTTATACTTTTTAAAATAGAGGTGAAGTTTTGCTACAATACCCAGGCTGGTCTTGAACTCCTGGCCTCAAGCAATCCTCCTTCCTCAGCCTCCCAAAGTGCTGGGGTTACAAGCATAAGCCACCACACCTGGCCCTTGTTTCCTTTTTTTCTTTAAAGAGGCTGATGCACATTTGGGTCTCTAGGGATCTAATGAAAGTCTGGTTTTTCCCTGAACACTTTTATCGATGACTAAGACAGTAACATTGATGGCATGCTGAACAAATTTACAGATGACACACACTAAAAAGAAAAACAAATAAGTTGGAGGATACAGTCGGATTCTCTCCCCGCCCCCAATCCTGACAAAATGTAATAATGAATCATATCTAACAATATAGAGTTTAATGGATACCAATATAAAGTACTCAAAGATCCCCAAATTGAATTGTACAAGTACTGAGTGGGGGCGAGATGATGTACTGAGCTACAAATGGCAGGAAGATTTACTGTCTCCTGTTGATTGTAAGAAGGTGATGAGTCAACACAGTGGGATGTAGCTTTTAAAAAAAAATCAATCTTTTGTTGTACTAATAGAAATGCAGTGCTCAAGAGGGGAACTAGTTCTCTAGTACTCACTGGTGATTTGTTCTGTTTTATAAATTCTGGGCTTCAGACATTCAGAGACATTGATAAACAAAGGATTATATGAGAAAAGTAAAACATATAATAAGAAATCTGGTACACAGAGTTATTCAGAAATAACAAAGAGATCCAAGGTTGTATGTAGGTGTGTAAGGGAGATGGTGATAACTAGCATATGTAGCTACCTTTCAAAGTTTGTGCAGCTATCCAGCAGAGGAGAGATTTGACTTCTTCTGGATAATCCCAAATGGCAGATTGAGGGCCAATGATAAGCAAGTGTATTTCAACCCATTAACATTGGCCAACTGTTAGATTTGCCTAGCAGTCAAATGGACAGCCACTGGAGGTAGTACATTCCCTGACCCTGGTGCCTGGAAGCGGGGCAGTCATGCCCTATTCACTGAGTGCATTTGTGATAGAAGTTCAAACCCTGGAGTGAGGATGTGAGGAGAATAGATTGTTTATAATAGCAAAAACATAGTGACTGCATACTGTTTGGCAAGCACCATAATAAGTGATTCACGTGGTTGTCATTTCTACTACATCCCACTAGCTCATTATACAGATGAGCAAAGTGAGGCTTAGTGGGACTGAGCAGTTTGCTCAAGGTCTTACACCTTGGCACAAAGCAGATCTAGTATTTGAACCCAGGCAGTCAGATCCCAAACATTAATTATTATTCTATAAGGACCCTAAGTGGCGCCTGGTGGTGTGCGCCTGTAGTCCCAGCTACTGGAGAGGCTGAGGCAGGAGAATCACTAGAACCCAGGAGTTCAAGATTGCAGTGAGCTATGATCATGCCACTGCACTCCAGCTTGGGCATCAGAGCAAGATCCTGTCTCTAAAACAAGTAAATAAAAATAAAAGTAAAGTATAAGGACTTTTACTTCAAAAAAGCCATTCTTTCTCACCTTGAGATTCTATCACTCTAAGGAAATAATTAAACAGAGGAGTATATTATCTCAAAGGGTGGATGATTCTATAGTACATAGGTTCCCTTTATATAATATGCAGGAACTATTATTAGTCTGGCCATTTACCACTTGGGTATACTATATGGAGCCCAGCATAGGACCTGGCACACAGAATGTGCCCATTAATTATTTGTTAAGTGAAAAGAATGAACAAATGCAACAAATACAACATTGGCAGCATCTGAAATGACAGAATCTCAATATATTGTGCATGAAGAAAAGCACATTTCTGGGTGGTCTACCGAGGACCCTTGGCAAAAGTGATAATCAATCATTCCTGGCAAAGGCCTTGAGAATTCCTGTGCAATTGTTTCAATGATATTCATTTAAACAAATATTTATTGAGCACCGGTCCTGTGCCAGGTATGTCCAATGTGTTAAGGATGCAGAGGTGAATTGGAGGATGTGCTGTCAGTGGGGGAGAACAGGTGAGCAAATCGTTACAATACCTTGTGACAAGTGCTATAGTAGGTGCGTGTATGTTTTTGTTTGTTTGTTTGTTTGTTTGTTTGTTTGTTTTTGTTTGTTTTTTTTTAAGACGGGGTTTCACCATGTTGGTCAGGCTGGTCTTGAACTCCCGACCTCAGGTGATCCGCCCGCCTTGGCCTCCAAAGTGCTTGGATTACAGGCGTGAGCCACCACACCTGGCCCATGTATGTTTTTTTAAATATTATGGAAGCAAAGAGCAGAAAGGAACTAATTCTACTTGGTTGAAGGAGTCATCTGATACTTGATTATGTTTTATTTATTTATTTACTTACTTATTATTATTATTTTTTTTTGAGACAGAGTCTCTCTCTGTTGCCCAGGCTGGAACGCAGTGGCATGATCTCAGCAACCTCTGCCTCCCAGGTTCAAGTGATTCTCCTGCCTCAGCCTCCCGAGTAGCTGGGATTACAGGCGCCTACCACCACACCCAGCTAACTTTTTTTTTGTATTTTTAGCAGAGACAGGGTTTCACCATGTCAGGCTGGTCTCGAACTCCTGACTTCAGGTGATCCACCCGCCTTGACCTGCCGAAGTGCTGGGATTACAGGTGTGAGCCACCACCCCCAGCCATTGATTATGTTTTAAAAATAGCTTAATAAGTATGTTACTTTAGTTTATTCAGTTTTCATAAAGATCATGTGAGATCATGACTTGTACAGAAGATGAAATAGAGTCTTACAGAGCTTAAGTGAGATCCCCAAGGTCATACAGCTAGTAATAATTGCCCACATTGATTGAGTGCTTAGAATATCTGCAACTCTGTTCTAAACCATTTTTAAGACATTTAATCCTCACAAAAACCCTGTAAGCTAGTTATTGATATCATCGCCATTTTACAAATAAAAAAACTGAGTCACAAGATTTAAGAAACTTGCCTACACAGGAGAATCACTTGAACCCGGGAGGCAGAGGTTGCAGTGAGCCAAGATCGCCCCACTGCACTGCAGCCTGGGCAACAGAGCGAGACTCCGTCTCAAAAAGAAACTTGCCTACAGTCACATAGCTAGAAAGTAGAAAACCAGGATTTGCACCTACACAGTCTGAGTTTAGCAGGCAGACATTGATCCACTGCACTGAATTGCCTTGTCTAGTCCACCAAAGAGCTGGAACTCACATACTTCGACCCTGATTCCAAGTTCAGTTCTCTTTCAAGTGACCTTGCTCATTAGCAGATACTGCATCCAAATGAGAAGAAATGTTCACACAGATACAAGGAGGCTGTGTAGTTCTTGCGTCCGTGGTATGGTGGTATCATGGTATGGTGGGAGGGTGATGGTGAAGTCTGAAACGCACATGAACTTAACCATTGACAAGTATTATGGTACAAGCTTTAGATCTACTGTGTTTTAGGTATTCAGGGTGTTTTCAGGGCAGTCAGAATTTTTCTTTTGTTTCTGAAACAGAGTCTCACTCTGTTGCCCAGGCTACAGTGCAGTGGCATGATCATGGCTCACTGTAACCTGGAACTCTTGGGCTCAACTGAGCCTACCACCTCAGCTTCTCAAAGAGCTGGGATTACAGGCATGAACCACCACACTGGCAGAATTTGGCCTGTTGTCCAGGTCGGCATCCTGGGCTGTATGGACTAGACTTGTTACTCATAGGAACTAGCCACCAACACTTACCTGCAGCCTTTTGGCTGGTTTAAAGTTTTCTAAAGAAAAGAAGACAAGGCATAAAACATTAAGAATGAAACACGTTAAATTCAATACCTGTATATTAGCAAGAATGGAATGCAGAAATGGAGAAATAAAATACGTAATTGCTTAAATTGTCCAGCTTTCTCTCCATAAGAAAAATTGGATTGAAAAACAGTTCAGGGCAGGACACGGTGACTCATGCCTGTACTCCCAACACTTTGGAAGGCCAAGGTGGGAGGATCACTTGAGTCCAGGAGGTCGAGGCTGCAGTGAGCCATGATTGTACCACTACATTCCAGCTTGGGTCACAGAGTGAGACCCAGTCTCAAAAAAAAAAAAAAAAAAAAAAAAGATGAAGAATAAGAGAAAGAAAAATAGTTAAATCTATTATTACTGTGCTTTAACAATTAAGTTGGTCTGGCTCTGTGGCAAATCTAAATGAAAAAGAATTGTTTTTTAAAATGAATGAAGGAGATTCCTTCTTCTTTAATAATTATTACTTATGTTAATGTGGACATGACTTTTATGATCAAAGATATTGTGTCTTTAAAAGAGCTACCTCTCAGGATTTTTGGAGATATGGTCATTTTAAAATCAGCTGCAGGCTTGGATTTCTGTGGCAGGCAGTGGGGCAGAAAATGTCAACGTTCTCTGGTATTCTTCAATGCAGGTGGGGTTTTGGCATTGCTTGGTTTTTAGTGTTTTGTGTTGTCATTTACAGAGATTTAGTAGATTCAACTCATTATCTTGGCCTTTGTGTTTGTGGATTTCTATTTTCTTGGCTTCAGTTCCTTGGAAACATTTGTTTTGATGGTGGCAGGAGAGTTGGTTTAGTCATGTTTTATTTTTGTTGTTTCTATATATTTCTAATATCCTTTAGTTCAAGTCCACTTACAAAGTGTTGTGTAACCTGTCTTTATGCCTCCACGAATGAAATGTTCCCAGTGGTAAATCTAGTGTAACCTTATAGGAATAGTTAATTTGGTGCCCAGTTGATGGCCATCGGGATGGTTCTGTAGTATTAGAACAAGGGAATGTCTTGGAAATTATGTTTGAAATTTATAATTGGATTTAGCATGTAGCATGTGAAATTTCAAATGTCTTAGATCAACAAATAGCCATATTCGTATAAACATATTTTCCTTTTCATCGCTGAGTCAAGAGAAGTTGGAAAATTCTTTTCTCACATATTCCATTCTTCAACTAAACCTGCAGGTAAATTACTTTTAAAAACCGCATTCCAAACAAACAGTTTTTCATAAAGCTATGAGAACATGAATAGAGTGGGCCCCGCTGGCATTTGGGATGTGTGTGTAATTAGAACTCTCAGTTTTTCAAACATGTAATTTACGACAGTTGAGGTTTTTAATTCTTAACTTGGAGTCTGTTGGAATGAAACAAGTGACCCTTGTTGGAAATATGTCAGGAATCAACTTTCTCAGGTTGACCTTTAGTTTGCTGGTCATCACATTAAAACACTGTATCTTCCCAGGCTTAAAGATATTGGAACCTTCCTAAGTTTGTTAAACAATCAAGGCAGAAGGCTAGCACTGCTGTGCTGCTGTGAAAAACAAACTTCCCATCTCCCTTCTCCTTTTAGTTGGTTTCTGCATGAGAGAGAACCTGCACCACCTCGGCTGGCCCCATCTTTGCTCCAAGAGTTGCCTTGTATACCTCTCATACATCTTTTGGGGTGTTGGGGAGGTAGAATACCCTGTTTTTGCAACCAGATAGATGGCTGTCATCCTTTGAACTGATTTGTCATCCTTTTAGTTCAAGGCTCAGTACTAGGCACCAAGGACTGCTGCAGATGCTCTCAATCACTATTGTTCATAACCTAAAAGTGGCAACAAAATTTGGAATAACTCCGTGACTGTGTGACCTTGAGCAAGCAACTTAATCTCTCTCTAAAATAACGATCTCACGCCTGGGCAACATGGCAGAAATACAAAATTAGAAAAAATACAAAAATTAGCTAGGTGTGGCGGTATGCCCCTGTAGTCCCAGCTACTCAGGGGGCTGAAGTGGAAGGATCACTTGAGCCCAGGAGGTCGAGACTGCAGTGAGTTACGATGGCACCACTACATTCCAACCTGGGTGACAGATGAAGACCCTGTCTCAAAACAAACAGACAAACAAACAAAAAATAGCTATTTCACAAAGTCATTGTACTAAATACTTGGGATTATATGTGAAAATACTTAGCAAAAATCTTAGAACATAGTTGCAAGTGTAGATTGAATGTATGTGAAGTATATAATAATCCATGGAAACTCAAATGGACAGATGGACCCAAATCAAAATTGTCTGCCTCTAGCCATTTGTTAAATCAAAATTTCACTTTCAAATTTAGCTAAATCTACCTATGATTTTGCTTTAAAGTCCACATTCAGAACAAAAAAAGTACTTCCATGATAATCTGTTTAGACAGATGTTATAACAGGAGCTGACGAGGGTTTATTTAGGAGAAAATGACATGTGAACCAGTAGAAGAAGGAAGATTAGGTAGATAAAATGTGTATTTCAAAATCAATGAAGAAGGGACAATTATCTGATACTAGAACAGTCAGATGGTGATATAATTATAAAATAGACTTGTTTTTGTAAGTTGGGGATTTAAAAAATGTTTATTGACCTTAAAGGAATAACCTTTTTATAACTGAATGAGAAACTATGCAGTACCGTGCATTAACTAGTAATATACTAAAAATATCCGCTAACTATCTTGCTATTTAACTGCATCTGCTGTCATGGCCTTACATTTATTTCAGTGATACAAAAAGAGTGATTTGATTTGGTAACTGCCTGTCCTCTCTGCATATCAGAGATTGGGAAGGAGACGCCTTCCCTCTGACTCACTTAGCTGTGAAAACAAGACTCTGCCAAGTTGTTAGAAACTAACACTGTAGTAAAACTATAAGAAAATTCTGCTAAGAAACCTTTTCTCATCTGCAAATTACTTGACTGAAACCTGAGGTGCTGGATTTCAGCACAAAGGTGACTTTGGAGGAGAAAGTTTGTGCCAAACTTAGATCTGTTGTTTTTGTGTTATGTAAGAAGGAGAAAAAAATTAACTGTTTACTCCTAAGCTATAAATTTAAGATTATCTATTACACAAAATAACGGAATTTCCAAACCTCTGTAGCTTTACTTTAGAGCTATATTTTCATAAAGTATGATCTGTACCCAATCAAAACTAAATGTAATTGAATATTAAATAATTAGCCTTGCCCAATTGTATTTAAAGAATACTGGACAAAGTTATTTTTTTCACTGTGTCAGAAGTGAATTATAGTTGAATTGCAAAAATGGCATTGTTAAACAATGAAAATATTTGTCTTTTTAAATAACTTTTCCCTAATTATAAAAAATACACGCGTAGTATAAAAATATAGAATACAAAGTAAAAAGAAGAAAATAAAAATCGCCAAGTCACCAATAATCTGTCACCCAAAGAGATCATTAAAATTTTGTTTTTAATTTATACACACACACAAACACACACATGCACACAGATACACATGCCAGAATATTCATTATATATTAATGCATATTAATGGTTTATTATAGAAAAATTAAACATAAGGAAAAGTAGGCAGAAAGCATAAAGGATCCCATCTACCTATCAACCCATGTCTAACCCATCAATATCCCCTTCCTCTCCCCATCTTACTTTATTTTGAAGCAAATTCCAGATATTATATTATTTCATCCATAAATGTTTTTTCTTTTTTTGAGACAGAGTCTCGCTCTGTCGCCCACACTGGAGTGCAGTGGCACGATCTTGGCTCACTGCAACCTCTGCTTCCCCAGTCCAAGTGATTCTCCTGCCTCAGCTTCCTGAGTAGCTGGGACTACAGGTGCGTGCCACCACGCACAGATAATTTTTGTATTTTTAGTAAAGATGAGGTTTCACCATGTTGGCCAGGATGGTCTCGATCTCTTGACCTTGCGATCTGCCTGCCATCACACCTGGCCTCATAAATTTTGATATGGCTGGGTGTGGTGACTCATTCCTGTAATCCCAACACTTTGGGAGGCCGGGGCAGAAGGATCACTTGAGGCCATTAGTTTGAGCCCAGCCTGGCCTACATAGCAAGACTTTATCTCTACAGAAAATTTAAAAATTAGCTGTGTGTGTGGTGAGTGCCTGTAATCCCAGCTTCTGGGAAGGATAAGGTGGGGGGATCATTTGAACCCAGGAGTTCAAGGCTGCAGTGAGCTACAATTGTGCCACTGCACTCCAGCCTGGGTGACAGACTGAGACCCTGTCTAAAATATATATATTTCAGCATGAATATTTAAAAGATAAGGACTTGTTAAAAAAAACAACCATTATCATATCTAAATTAACTAATACTATTTTTTAATAGTATGAAATATTCAGTGTCTGAATTTTTGTCTCACAAATCCTATAACTTACTTTTTTAGCTTGCTTGTTTGAAGGAGGATCCAAATAAGGTTCATGCACTGAAGTCAGTTCATATGTCTCTTAAATCTCTTTTAATTTAAATCTCTTAAATCTCTTTTAATCTCATTTTTTTCCTGTAACTTATTTGTTGCAAAAAACAAGTTGTTTGTCCTGTAGAACTTCCCACAGTCTGGATTTTTCGGATTGCAGAAAAAAATATATGTATTCACATCTTAAATATAAGTAATTTTAGTAATTTTTACTATGTGGAAATATACAAGGTGAGCCTATGCCATCTTGTACCAAGTAGCAGGAGAGCTATCAAAAACTACTGGGGTTGTGTTAAAAGATATCAGGAACCAATTTGAAAATGCCATCACAGACCAAAGAGGATAACTTGAGCATTAATAAGAATAATAAATAATATGTACAGAAGCACATTAAATACATTTCAATGAATCAGTTTAAATTATAATTAAAATAGAGAAAACAAAAGTTATTTAAAAATAACACAAAGGTACATAATATCTAAAAATCTCTTGTGATGTTACCTAGATCCATTATTAGTTCATTAAGGATTGTAATAATATGTACAGAAGGACATTAAAAAAAAAATATAGATATATATATACACATATATATTTTTTTGGCAAGGTTGCTTCATAGGGAGTGGAACATTTTGTCATCAGGCAGTACATAATATATAAAAATCTCTTCTTTTGTGATGTTACCTAGATTCATTATTAGTTCATTAAGGATTGTAAAAATGGTTTTTTGTTTTCGCTTTTTTGTTTTTTTGAGACGGAACCTCACTCCGTCACTCAGGCTGGAGTGCAGTGGTGCGATCTCAGCTCACTGCAACCTCCATCTCCCCAGTTCAAGCAATTCTTCTGCCTCAGCCTCCTGAGTAGCTGGGACTACAGGTGCATGCCACTATGCCTAGCTAATCTTTGTATTTTTAGTAGAGACAGGGTTTTGCTGTGTTAGCCAAGATGGTCTCCATCTCCTGACCTTGAGATCCACCTGCATTGGCCTCCCAGTGTGCTAGGATTACAGGCATGAGCCACCGCGCCCAGCTAAAAATGGTAATATTTTAATCCTATTATTCCTTAAGTTGATTTTCTGGCAGGTGCCAATGGTGTTTGCTTTGTCTTATTTTTAAATAACTTTTGTTTTCTCTATTCTAATTATAATTTGAACTCATTCATTGAAACGTATTTAATGTGCTTCTGTACGAATATTATTCTTATTAATGCTCAAGTTATCCTCGTTGGTGTGTGATGGCATTTTCAAATTGGTTCCTGACATCTTTTAACACAACCCCAGTAGTTTTCGACAGCTCTCCTGCTATTTGGTACAAGATGGCATAGGCTCACCTTGTATATTTCCACATAGTAAAAATTACTTATATTTAAGATGTGAATATATATAAATGTAATACAAAACCATAGGACAGCAACTATTTATAATAGCAAAAGACTAGAAATAACCCCAATGTCTATTAAGAGAGGACTGGTTAAATAAACTATGATACCTACACGCAATGGAGTCTGTGTAGCTATAAGATGGAAGTAGGATTCTTTTTTTTTTTTCTGAGACAGAATCTTGCTCTGCTCAGGCTGGAGTATAATGGGATGATCTTGGCTTACTGCAACCTCCGCCTCTCGGGTTCAGGCAATTCTCCTGCCTCAGCTTCCTGAGTAGCTGGGATTACAGGTGCCTGCCACCATGCCTGGCTAATTTTTGTATTTTTAGTAGAGACGGGGGTCTCACCATGCTGGCCAGGCTGGTCTTGAACTCCCAACCTTGTGATCCACAAGCCTTGGCCTCCCAAAGTGCTGGGATTACAGGCGGGAGCCACCGTGCCCAGATGGAAGTAGGAACTTTAAATATACTTACTACAGATTGGTCTCTAGGATATATTACAAGTGAAAAATGGAAGAAGAAATGTGAGTCTAGAATGATACCATGTATATCAGAATGGATATATATGTGTATTTATATACATATACACACATATATGCATGCATACACATACATGATATGATATGATATATGATATACATACATATATATCATAAATATATATTCATATATGCATACATTTCATGTATGTGTAGCATCTATTATTTAGCTATTCTTCTATTTCTGGTCATTAATTTTTTTCCAATTCTTTACGCTTATATATAATAGTGTGGCAAAGCAATTGTGTACTTATTATTTCCTTCATACAATTTTCTAGAAGTAGAATTACCCAACTAGAGGGTAGGAACACATTTAAACTCTTGATTAGTATTGTCAGATCACCTCCAGAAAGGTTATACCAGGTTACATGCTAAGTGGCAATGGGGGAGAGAGTGACTGATTCACTGCATTAATAGTTATAGACATTTTAGACATTTACACTGACATAGTTCTGCCAATCTATGTCAGGTAGAACTTGCCTTTTTTGTTTTTCTCTTTTTGATTTTCTTATAGAGAAATGTTAAAAAATTAATAACACCATATGGAAAAACTACACTGATGTAACATTTTCATATTTACATTATAAATTAATAACTGCATATTTGGCTCCTTAAAAGTCCCACTTATTTGCTCTTTATATCTCAAGGAAATCCTGTAAAGTGCTCCTTTATTGAGATAATTTTTTTTTTTTGAGAGGGAGTCTTGCTTTGTCGCCCAGGCTGGAATGTAGTAGTGCGATCTTAGCTCACTGCAACCTCCACCTCCTGGGTTCAAGCAATTCTCCTGCCTCAGCCTCCCAAGTAGCTGGGATTACAGGCATACACCACCACCCCAGGCTAAGTTTTGTATTTTTAGTAGAGATGGGGTTTCACCATGTTGGTCAGGATGGTCTTAAACTCCTGTGATCCGCCCACCTCGGCCTCCCAAAGTGCTGGGATTACAGGCATAAGCCACTGCACCCGGCCCTACTCATACAATTTTATGTGTATATGGAGGGAGCTATATCATCCTCAAGCTATTCTGCATTTAAAACTAAGGAGGAAATAGTTTATCCCTCCACGAAATGGTATTGACAGGAAGCTATCCACAAAGATTAGAATGGCCTTGTCAAACTTAATGTATTCCTTATAATTAATGTATTGAATTATAAATCCTTTAGTTGTAAACATACATATATTGTGAATGTATTAAGATATAAATTTTCATATCTTTTTGGTAATTTTGGCAGCTATCTTTGAAATTCCTGGGTTTTTAAAAATTGTAACCTTACCTTCGCAGAACTCATTATATGTGAAACTTTATTTTCTAAACATAGTTTAGGAAATTAACTAAGTTTGTAAACATTATTTTACATGTACCTTCTATATACAGCTGAACTATGAATATTATGAAAGCAAAAAAAAAGTAGATTATAGGCAAAATCATAGACTGCTAAAGCTAGAGGGATCTTGAAGATCATCTGGTCTAACCTCTTCATTTTATACTTTGGAAAACAAAGACAAAGGGCAGTTATGTAACTTCATTAAAGTCTTGCAGCTACTTCGTGAGAGTGTGACAGAAACCCAAACTGATTTGGTACAGTGTCCTCTCCGTGTCGCTTCTCAGAGTTAGCAAAACTTAAAGGCAATATGCAAAACCAAAAATAATTGTTGTGTTAGGGAAATGGGATTTGGCGTGTCTACCTTTAAAATTCGCTTATGTGAACTTTTTGATAAAAATTCTATAGAGAATGGATCAAAGACTACATTATAAAATTAGGTAAAAGAGCACCTTTGTTATTTGGGCAGCTAAAAATAAATTATGGGTTTTCTAATATTTAGCAGGGATTTGTAGCGATCAAAATGCAGACCACCCATGACTCGTTGGGGGTGCAAAACTCATTGCGGTTTTTCCCATTATTTTAATAGCAAAAAATGCAATTATTTTTGCACCAACTTAATACAATGGTTTGACATGATTTTTTGACTTTACAATGGTGTGAAAGTGATATGCATTCAGCAGGAACCATATGTCAAAGTTTGAATCTTCATCTTTTCCTGGGCTAGAGATGTGCAGATATTACTCTCCGGTGAAGCCAAGCCAAATCACCTAACACAAAGCCCATTTTATAATAAAGTGTTGAATTTCTCATGTAACTTACTGAATACTGTATTGCAAGAGTTCTGGGCATGTTTCAGGTAGGCTCAGCTAAGCCTCGACGTGTGGTAGGTTAGGGGTATTAAATGCATTTTTGAGTTATGTTATTTTCAACCTATGATGGGTTTATCAGGACATAACCCCATTGTAAGTGGAGGAGCATCTGTATACAGCATCTGAGTGCCTCATGTATGTGTTCATAGGTACTGACGTCAGCACTTTTTGTATAATCTCGATGAATTCTAACCATAATCTCAAGCACAGAGAGATTATGTGACTCGCCCCCAGGTAATCTTAAGAATGTCAGACTCAAGATTTGAACCCAGGCAGTCATAGACCCGATGGGTTATTTGAAGTTTTAAGCCTCAACTGTCATTGTCGCCGCTATTGAGGGTTGCTGTAATTGTCTGACTCTCCCTAGCTGTCTTCCCATAGGATCAAAGGTTCCACTTGAGAAATTCTTACATAGCCAGGCACGATGGCTCAAGCCTGTAATCCTGGCACTTTGGAATGCCAAGACAAGCGGATCACTTGAAGCCAGGAGTTCAAAACCAGCCCGGGCAACATGGAGAAGACTTATCTCTACGAAAAATATTTAAAAATTTAGCTGAGCGTGGTGGTGTGTGCCTATAGTCCCTGCTACTTGGGATGCTGAGGTGGGAAGATCACCTGAACCCAGGAGATCAAGGCTGCAGTGAGCCGTGTTCACAACACTGTGCTCCAGCCTGGCTGACAGAGTGAGACTCTGTCTCAAAAATAAAAAAAATTCCTTAGAGCAAAAATGTTTAGAGACAATCTGCCTTCATCGGCCACTTGCTATGTGATTTTTCATTCCTCATCTGTAACATAGGTGTGATAATATCTACATGATAGAATTGTTGGAGGACTAAATAAGAGAAATTGTATCCATTTTTTTAGTAGAATAGCTGACACACAGTTACCATCAGCTCTGGTCATCATTATTAGTATTATTAATATCATCACCAACATTGTCATTATTATTTCTTTCTCTCCTTTTGACCTCTTCTTTAATGCAAAGGCTCCTGGAAAGGATAATACATTACCCAAGAAGCTACTGACTCATCAGTTGTTTTTTTTCCTAACAGAAGAGAGCAGAGAGGTACTAAGGCAGAAGGAAGGAAAGAGGTAGAGAGACCCCAAAGACAACTTAGAGGAGAGTTTTACCCCAAATTGTTTGGGATAAGTTTACTAAACAGTTCATTTGGAGTCTAGTCTCATATTTGGGATCCTGTAATCTTCTTTTTTTTTTTGAGACGGAGTTTCACTCTTGTTGCCCAGGCTGGAGTGCAATGTCGTGATCTTGGCTCACCGCAACCGCTGCCTCCCAGGTTCAAGCGATTCTCCTGCCTCAGCCTCCCGAGCAGCTGGGATTACAGGCATGTGCCACCACACCCAGCTAATTTTTTGTATTTTTAGTAGAGATGGGGTTTTTCCCTGTTGGTCAGGTTTGCCTCGAACTCCCGACCTCAGGTGATCCGCCTGCCTTGGGATTAAAGGTGTGAGCCACCGCTACTGGCTGGAATCTTGTAATCTTTATTAGGTTTCCCAAGCCTGTTAAGGAGTGAAGAAGGCCATTGCTAGCAGTGGTGACAACCTTCTGTCCCTGCCCAAGGAATCTTGTCCACTGTGGCCACCTGCCAATCCATGCTGCAGTGGGAAGTGGTCAACAATCCTACGCAAACTCTTCAGTTTCCTGTGCCTGGAAATGGGCCTTTTGCCATGGAAAAATTTTTTATTGTACCTGTAAGTACAGAACACATATTGCACAATATGAAAGATGTTATTAAGATTTCTTGTTAGGCAGGGCACTCAAGCCTGTAGTCCCAACACTTTGGGGGACCAAGGCAGGCAGATCACCTGAGGTCAGGAGTTCAAGACTAGCCTGGCCAGGAAGGCAAAATCCTGTCTCTACTAAAACTACAAAAAATCAGCCAGTCGATGGTGGACGCCTGTAGTCCCAGCTACTAGGGAGGCTGAGGCAGGAGAATTGCTTGAACCTGGGAGGCAGAGGTTGCAGTGAGCTGAGATCACGCCATTGCACTCCAGCCTGGGTGACAGAGCAAAACTTCATCTCAAAAAACAAACAAAAAAACAAACAAATGGCTAGGTGTGGTGGCTCACGCCTATAATCCCAGCACTCTGGGACATCGAAGCGGGTGGATCACCTGAGGTCAGGAGCTCAAGACCAGGTTGGTCAACATGGTAAAACCCCATCTCTACTAAAAATACAAAAAAAAAAAAACAAAAAAAAAACAAAAAAACAAAATAGCTGGGCATGGTGGCAGGCATCTGTAATCCTAGTTACTCTGGAGGCTGAGGCAGGAGAATCGCTTGAACCTGGGAGGTGGAGGTTGTTGTGAGCCAAGATCACACTATTGCACTCCAGCCTGAGCCAAAAGAGTGAACTCCATCTCAAAAAACAAAACAAAAGAAAACAAAAGTTCTTCTTAATCTGGGTACACACTGTGCTTCAGGACTACGACTGAACACCATTCCCGAGTTGTCATTCCACTTTTTACTAGGGGTTAAAAGTCTAAAGGTGGCCCATAGCCGCATCCTCACGCTTTTCTCTAGGTCACACCTTTTCCATTGATGCCTAAAGTCTTCCTGTTTAATGCTACCAGCTTCTACCTCAGGTCAAGTACTCTTATTTTCTGCATTTTATTTTTTACTTTTCATCCTTATGGAAAGGATGGAGCACATAGTAGAGTAGAAAATGGCGCACAAAGGTGTTCAGTGAAAGGTGCATCTCATTTCCATCCAGGCTTCCCAGTGCCATTGGCCAGAAGTACCCACCATTTGTTCATTCATTCAGAAAATGTGGTGGGGTGCCTCCTCTGTGTTAACCACTGTTTGGGGTGCTTTGAATCTAGCAGCAAACAGATGGATAAGATCCCTGCTTTCTAGTGGGGGTTGATGGGCTACAAATAATATACAGGAGCAGGTTATCATAGGGTGGGTTAGAAAGTGATGAATGCAGCCTGGGCAACATGATGAAACCTCATTCCTACAAATAATAATAATAATAATAACACACAAAAAAATTAGCTGCATGTGGTAGCACACCTGTAGTCCCAGCTACTAGGGAGGCTGAGGTGGGAGGATCACCTGAGCCCAGGAGGTAGAGGTTTCAGTAGGCCGAGATCATGCCACTTCACTTCAGCCTGGACAACAGAGAGACCTTGTCTCAAAAAGAAAAAAAGAAAAAGAAAGTAACAAATGCTATGGACAGAAATAAGCAAGGGTGGGAGACAGGGCGATCAGGGTCACTTATGAAATATCTATCACACAAGCTGAGTGTACATCAACAGATTAATGGATAAAGAAAATGTTATATATATATGTATATATACACACACACATACAGACACACACAATGGAATATTATTCAGCCATTAAAAAAATGAAATCCTGTCATTTGCAGCAACATGGATGGAACTGGAGGTCATTACGTTAAGTGAAATAAGCCAGGCACAGAAAGACAAACATCAAATGTTATCACTCATATGTAGGAGCTAAAAAAGTAGATCTCATGAAGGTGGAAAGTAGGATGGTGATTACCAGAGGCTGGTAAGGGAAGTGGGAATGGGGGTTGAAGAGATGTTGGCTAATGGGGACAAACATAGAGTGAGATAGTAGAAATAAATTATAGTATTCAGTGGTACAGTAGGGAAATTAAAGTTGACTATAATTTATTACATATTTCAAAACAGCCATCAGATTTCAAAATATCACAAGTATCCCAACAATATGTACAACTATTATATATCAATTTTCTAAAAGTCATAAATAATTATAATGGGAAATCATAGAATATACCACAGGCCAGGAATTCTCCTGAGCACTGCACTCTTATCATCGTCATTGTAAAGGGAAACTGAGGCACAGAAGAGGTAGGAACATGGCTCAAAGTCACAGAGCTAATGAGTAGTGAGACCTGAGCTTTCACACAGGCTGTCTGGCTCCAGAGCCTGAGCCTAGCTGCAGAACACTTCTGTCATCCCAGAAAAAACTCCCATGCCTGGTAGAGTCACTCTCAATTCTCTCCTCCCCGCAGACCCCGGCAACCACTCATTTGTTTTCTGGCTCTATGGATTTGCTTAATGTAAATATTCATCTAAATGGAATCATGCAACATGTGGCCTTTTGTGACTGGCTTCTTTCACTGAGCATAATGTTTTCAAGGTTCATCCATATTGTTTCAGTCTCATTCCTTGTTGTGGCTGAAGAAGATTCTATTGTATGAATATACCACATGTTGTGTATCCATTCATCAGTTCTTGGCCACTTGGGTTGTTTCCATTTCTTGGCTATTATGAATAATACTGCTGTGTACATTTGTGTACAAGCTTTTGTGGAAATGTACATTTTATAATTTTCTTGGGTACATACCTAGGAGAATTGTTCAGTTGTAAGGGAACTCTATGTTAAACTTATTTTTTTATTTTTATTTTTTTTGAGACAGGGTGTCACTCTGTCACTCAAGCTGGAGTGCAGTGGTGCAATCTTGGCTCACTGCAGCCTCTGCCTCCCGGTCTCAGCCTATTCTCTCACTTCGGCCTCCTCAGTAGCTGGGACTATAGGCATGTGCCACCACGCCTGGCTATTTTTTTTGTGTGTGTGGCATTTTTTTGTAGAGACAGGGTTTTACCATGTTTCCCAGGCTGGTCTCAAACTCCTAAGCTCAAGCAATCCACCTGCCTCAGCCTCCCAAAGTGCTGGGGTTACAGGCGTCAGCCACCACACCTGGTCCTATGTTTAACAAATCAACTTTTGATCACATGTGTTACTTAGCTAAACCTCACTACTTGGAAGGGGAAAAGTATAGGAGCAAGTGGTTGCTTTAGCAAATGTCCTACCCTGTCCTGTCAATATGATCATGTCACCTTCTTGGGGTTTCATAAGTTAGTACCCTGAAGGTCATTGACACTCTGTGTGTGTATTTTCCATGCAGACCCCCACTGAGGCTACTTTTCGTGACCCTCTCCATACAATAGATAAGGAAGTAACCTTTAAAGTAACTGAAGGGCTCAAGCTTGAACAGTGGAACCTCTCCAGGTACTTCTGAGAGCACGATAGGGTCAGTCTAGAGAAGTGAATGCGTTGAGAAGATTGCGCAGTCCTCTAACAACATGAATGATGAGTTTGTGGAATCCGCTATGCCTAGCATAATGCTATAAATGCTTCACAGCCTTTTTTTAAGACTTGCACTCTCCGATATGGTAGCCGCTGGTCACATGTGACTAGTAAGCGCTTGAAACATGGTTAGTCTGAATTAAGGTATGCTATACAGGTTAAGCCTCCCTGATCTGAAAATTCAAACTATGAAATGCTCTAAAATCCAAAACTTTTTGAGGACTATGATGCCACAAGTGGCATTGTTGGTGGTGACAAAGCCTGCTGTTCTCTGCTGTTGTTGTTGTTTAGCAGGTGATACAGGTATTCTAAGGGATGCTGCTGTGCTCATTATGTTTTTCACTGTTTTAATAGTATATTATATATACATATATATTAAAAACACTCATGTGTATATATATAAAACACTCGTGTGTGTATATGTATGTGTATGTGTGTGTATGTATGTATGTATGTATGTGTGTGTGTATATATATATACACACACACATACATACATACATACACGCTGTTGCCCAGGCTGAAGTGCAGTGGCGCAGTCTAGGCTCACTGTAACCTCTGCCTCCTGGGTTCAAGCAATTCTTGTGCCTCAGCCTCTTGAGTAGCTGGGATTACAGCACCACGCCTGGCTATTTTTGTATCTTTTGTAGAGACGAGGTTTCACTGTGTTGGCCAGGCTGGTCTCGAACTCCTGGCCTCAAGTGATCTGCCTGCCTGGACCTCTCACAGTGCTGGGATTACAGGAGTGAACGAATGTGTTCAGCCGGTATGTTATATTTTTTACTGTTATGTATTTATGTCTAAATAAGTATAAGAAAATGATGGCTTATCAGTAGCACATAAATGAGAGTCAGGAATGATGGTGATGCCAAACAAGCGCAGATTGTCCCATAGGTGGTTGAGAGAGTGACACCTTTGATTTCTGATCATTTAGTCAATACGAACTTTGTTTCATTCATAAAATTATTAATATTATATAAAATTACCTTTAGTCCATGTGTATAAGATGTCTATGAAACATATATGAATTTCACATTCAGACTTGTGTCTTATCCCCAAGATATCTCATTTATGTGTATGCAGATATTCCAAAATCTGAAATCTGAAACACTTCTGGTCCCAAGCATTTCGAATAAGAGATGCTCCATCTGTATATGTAAAATACACATTGGACTTGGAAAACTTAGTACAAAAAAGAGAATGTAAAACACTCATGAACATTTTTTATGTGTTGAAATCATATTTTGGACATGAGTTCCGTAAAATATAGTACTAAAATTAATTTCACCTCTTTTTACTTTTCTTAATGGGCTACTAGAAAATTTTAAGTCACACATGTAGCTCACATTAGGGCTTGCATTATATTTCTATTGGACAGCACTGGTTCTAGACTATTCCTCACAGTAATCTGATCAGCTGGATGATATATCTTCCTTGCGTTATAGGTGAGGAAATTGAAGCTTAGAGAACTTAAGTCAATTGCCTATGATCATACAGCTGTAGCTTAAGGGCAACTCTGTCTCCAATTCTGAATTCTTACTGGTTACTCTAGGCAGTCTCCCCATAGTCCAGAAATTTAACCCACATGATACAGAAATGGTTAGGATCATTCGTTGTGGCAAAAAGCTGTTTTCACATCTTCATTGTAGAACACAGGAAAAAGGTCTGTGAAGTTCCGTAAAGTAGAATTTAGGTTGCAGTTGGAGGAAATTGCCTATGAGAAAGTTTCTTAAATACGAACTTTCGTTTGTAATAGTTTGAGGCTCACCCACCAGGATCGAAGGTAGAAGGAAGTATTTCAGAGCTTGCTTTCATTTCTACGATTCTATCACAATTCACATCAGATTCACAGGTCAGCATCTGCTCTAACATTCAGATTGAGATGGAGTAGAGTGAGATGAATGAGTGCTTCATTTTCATCTCTTTTCCCTGTAAAGTGGAGGGTTTTAATTTCATCCCATTTTATTCGAATTTGTGAAAACCTCCATAGGACATTCTTCACAGCAATCCTGCCCTTTCTAAGTTTCAGTGGAGGGGAGAGACGAAACTGTCAAGGAGAGAAACCATTCTCTGAAATATTAAGCTATTCTCTAAAATATTAAACCATTCTCTAAAATATATATTTTAACTGTCAAATCTTCCATTTCCTAAGGGCGTCAGTGTTCTTCACTCACAAATAATTCTCGAGTGTATATCGTTAATGCTATTACTAGTTGTGAAATGCTGTGACAATTTTATTTGCATTTTACACATATTATACTTCTATATAACATGTATCATGGGTATAATTTACTTTTTAGATTTCAAATACCAAAGAGGTTGCCCAGTTTAGAACAGTAGCTCCTTGGGCTATTTTTCCAAGTTGGGAAGGCACAGGGAGGATTGGGATAATTGCAAATTAAACTTTGCCACAGGGCCTCATTCCCAAATGTTTAAACCCTCTTATATTCTTAGGGACTAAAAATGTTGCTAAGAGGTTTTAAACAGAAAAGTACACCTTTTTCCCCCCTTGAGACAGCATCTTACTCTGTCACACAGGCTGGCGTGCAGTGGCAAGATCTGAGCTCACTGCAACAACCTCTGCTTCCTGGGCTTAAGCGACCCTTCGAACTCAGCCTCCCGAGTAGGTGGGACTACAGGCACATACCACCACGCCCAGCTAATTTTTGTATCTTTTTTGGTAGAGATGGGGTCTCGCTGTGTTAGCAGGCTGGTCTCAAAATCCTGGCCTCAAGTTGTCTGCCTGCCTCAGCCTCCCAAAGTGCTAGGATTACAGGCATGAACCACCACGCCCAGACACTTACTTGCTTTTTATTTTTTTCCCCAGACTACAAATTTACAGCATACCAAGAAACAAGGCAACTTGACTCCTATAAGATTAATGCAAGCCAAAAATCAAACCCTAAGAAGCTAAAACGTTCTTATATGTGCCATCTTTTTTGTTTGTTTGTTTGTTGTTGTTTTATTCAGGGTCAAATTTTTAGTGCCTCTTCATTAGGTTCACTTTGGCTTAAATAGCTACATGGAAAATACATTCCAGCATTTGTTTTTTGTTTAGTCACTCTTCCATAAAATTCCTTAGCGGTTTCAAAGTCATTCAGATGAGATAACAATGAATCACAGAAAGAAGACAGAGAGATAGAACGGTGTTGGGAAAGGGATAGGGAGCTGGGAATCAGATGTCCTGAATTCTAGTTCTGTTCCAAGAACAAACTGGCAACAAGGCCTTGGGGAATTTACGTTCCACAAACATTTCTTGGACATCTACTATGTTCAAGGTATTCTAATAAGTGCTGTAGGAGGTACAATGATAAACAAGACACGGATCCTCAAAGAACTTCTCACCTAGCAGGAAAGAAAGGATATTCACAAAACGGTAGCATCATGTGGTGCAGAATGTGTGATACTGGAATAGAACTTATGGGAGCACAGAAGGACAAAAACATCATTCCAGCCAGGGAGAGTGGGGATGGCTTCATGAGCAAATGGATAGTTGGGATCCCGGAAGTGTGGGTAGGATTTCTGGGTGGGGCTTTGAGGGAAGCGTGTTTTAAACAGAAGGTGCAGGGAAGGGGAGAGGATATAAGCAAAGATGTACAGTAATAAAGTACAGAGCTGGTTCAAGGAACTTGTTAGGAAGGCACAGTTAATTCTGAATAACAATGGGAGATAAGTTTTGAGCACTAGATTAAGATCAAATTGTGGTAGGGCTTGAATTCCATTCTAAAGATCTGGACCTTATGAGCGGTGAAGAACAGGGAGACAGCAGAGATAACACACAGACCCCTGGGTGATCAGCTTTGCCAGGAAGATTGTTCTAGTGGCACTGGGTGGTAGGAGTGTGAGCAAGAAGGTAGAAGGCTGGGAAGTGAGTTAGAAAACAGTTATGGGGCTGGGCACGGTGGCTCACGCCTGTAATTTCAGCACTTTGGGAGGTCGAGGCAGGCAGATCGTTTGAGCCCAGGAATTCCAGACCAGCCTGGGTAACATGGTGAAACCTTGTCTCTACAAAAAATGCAAAAGTTAGCTAGGAGTGGCATGTACACCTGTGGTTGCAGTGACTCCAGAGGCTGAGATGGGAGGATTGCTTGAATGTGGGAGGTCCAGGCTGCAATGCGCTGTGATCGTGCCCATGCACTCCAGCCTGGGAGACCCCGTTTCAAAAAACAAAAAGAAAGAAAATGGTTATGGTAGGCTTTTGGTCATGGGAATGGACAGAGAAGGCAAATGCAAGAGACATTATGGGGGGAGAATTGACAGAGCTTGGTGACAATTGGTTTTGGGATATAAAAGATGACTACAGTTTTGAGCATGGGTGAGTCAGAGGATGAGATGCTGAGACTGTAGGAGGTTTGCCGGGAAAGGTGCTGAGCTTGGTTTCGAGCACATGTAGCCCGTTCCAAACACACTAGATAACTTAATCATGTAAAATACAAGCCAATTCCTGACTCCCCCCTGCTCAGAACCCTTCAATGCCTTCTCATCTTACTCAGAGTAAAAGAAAAATCCTTACAATGGCTGATAAAGCCTTCGATGGCCTGGCTGCCCACATTCCCTCTAAGCTCATCTGCTTCCTTGCCTGCTTCTCATTGGCTGCTGCTACTCTGCCCTTCTTGCTGTTCCCCAAATGCTGTCTAACATGGATTTGTCTTAGGTCCTTTCTTAATGTTTTCTTTGCCTGAAACCCTCTTTCCTTGGGCAGTTCTTACACTTTAATCCCTCACTTCTTTCAGCTGTTATTCAAATATCATCTCTTTTTTTTTTTTTTTTGAGAGAGAGTTTCACTCTTGTTTCCAAGGCTGGAGTGCACTGGCATGATCTCGGCTCACTGCAACCTCCACCTCCTGGGTTCAAGTGATTCTTCTGTCTCAGCTTCCCCCCCAGTAGCTGGGATTACAGGTGCCTGCCACCACATCCAACTACTTTTTGTATTTGTAGTAGGGACGGGATTTCACCATGTTGGCCAGGCTGGTCTCAAACGCTTAACCTCAGGTGATCCGCCTCCCACAGCCTCCCACAATGCTGGGAGCCATTTACAGCCATTTACCACTGCATCCAGCCTAAATGTCATCTTTTTAGAAAGGCCTTTCCTGATCATCCTGTATAAAACAGCAGCACTCGCCGCTCCATATCCTGTCGTTAGTACTGATCAGCATCTGACATGCTGTGTGTTTACTTGTTTATATCACAACCTGGAAACTGAAGCTGTAAAAAATTAATGAAATGATCCACTGTTTTCAAGGCTGCAGTGAGGTTTCCTACTCTCATACACCGTTACACCATTCTTTGGACTGGGCATTGTTATAATCCCTTTGAAAAGCAATTTGGCAGTAAGCATCAAGAGTCATAAAATGTCCATGTCCTGGAACAGTTTATGTTTTGGAAATTCTAAAAGAAGATAATCTAAAATGTGGAAAAGAAGGCCAGTTGCTGTGGCGTATGCCTGTAATCTCAGCACTTTGGGAGGCTGAGGCAGGAGGATTGCCTGAGCCTAGGAGTTCAAGACCAGCCTGGGCAACATGGTGAGACTCTGTCTCTGTATGATAGCCCATACCTGTGGTCACAGCTACTTAGGAGGCTGAGGTGAGAGAATCGCCTGAGCTTGGTAGGTTGAGGCTGCAGTGAGGTGTGGTCATGCTGCTGCACTCCAGCCTGGACAACAGAGCAAGACTCTGTCTCAAAAAAAAAAATGTGGAAAAGAAAACATGCAGAAAAAATATATCCTAATGTGATACTTAGTATACATTTGGAAATTGGAAAGATCCTAAACATCTAACAATATATGGAGATAGTTAAATTAAGTAAATTACTGTTCATTTACTTAATGATATATTATTCATTTGCTAAAAGGATAGTTATGAAAAGCTGGTTAGCAACAAGGAAAATGCTATGAGACAATGTTATATTTAAAATAACAGGATCCACGACTGTGTACAGGGTGATTTCACTTATCTTTAAATATGCTCCCAAAAAAAGGACTAGGAGGAAATGAACCTCAATGCTGATACTAAATGCATTAGGCTAAAGGAATTATTGGTGACTTATTTTTTTTCTAAAGCTTTTCAATTTTCTGTATTTAGGTTATATCCTTTCTGTAATGTGCCATTTAATTTCTTTAATAATCGTTTTTTAAAATACTTGAAAGAAACTGTGGGAACAACTGACTCACTACCATCTAGATGGCATCGTTGGGTATCAGTGGTAAGCGGGAGTTCCCAGGCTGATGGCTTCTACTTTTAGTTCTGAGGATCCTGGCATCAAGGGCTGGCCCTACAGCTCATTAGCCTCCCACGTGTCATTCCTCAACTTTTTCATTCCTGACTCCTTCCTCTTTGCCACTCTGCCTGTATAATTTTAGGCTGTGTCTGCCTGATTACGAAGGTCACAATTATGAAACAATAAAGGCTAAGAAAAAAGCCACACAACTTGCCCCCATGCACCTTGACAATCCATGTGTGCATGGATTGAGGCTAAGCCACCATATTAATGTCCTCTTCTATTTTTCTCATTCTAACTACCCCTGTCCCCATTGGTAGACATTAAGGATTCCCAATTTGCTGTTCTCTGTAGCGCTTATCACCACCTAACGTATTATGTGTTTACTTATTTGTTATAATAATATGGCTGAGTAACTGAAGTGACTTAAAAAATAAAAGAATTAATTCAATGTCTACCTACTAAGTGTCAGGTAAGCCTTTATGTATATTATCTCATTTTACCCTAGCAACTCAGCAAAATAAGTGTTACATGTTAGTGATAAGAACACTGAGGCTTAGAAAGGTTGAACAATTTGCCCAAGTTTGCTTAGGTAGGAAGTTACCAAATTAAAATTTAAACCCTCATTTTCTTTTTTTCTTTTCTTTCTTTTTTTTTTTAGACAGGGTCTGGCTCTTTCACCTAGGCTAGAGGCAGTGGTGCAATCTTGGCTCACTGCAACCTCTGCCTCCTGGGTTCAAGCAATTCTTGTGCCGTAGTCTCCCCAGTAGCTGGGATTACAGGCACCTGCCACCATGCCTGGCTAATTTTTGTATTCTTAGTAGAGATAGGGTTTCACCCTGTTGGCCAGGGTCTCAAACTCCTGACCTCAAGTGATCCACCTGTCTTGGCCTCCCAAAGTGCTGGGATTACAGACATGAGCCACCCTGCCCAGCCAGCTACTATGTCTGACCGAAACCCTCATTTTCTGATCTGAAGTCCTACATCCTTAGTCAATACACTGACAAACACACATCAATTATTAAGATAGCCTAAGTTTACTTATTCTATAGACATTGCCTAAGTGGAGTAAACAATTGAATAACAGAATAATTCAACCTGAAACTTGTAATCAATTGATGCCCCAAATAGCATTGTGTCTGAATTACCCAGCTAATTGCTTCAGATGTACTCTGTGTATTGTCTACAGTCTCTCAAAAACTGAGACCATAAAATTGACAATCTGACCATTAATTTTAACTACTTTGGTTATCTGCAGCATTCTAAGTATTTCTTTAGTAACTAAAATTACTTTTATCTGCTTTGATTAATGGCCTCATTTGAAGGATCCGGAAGCTCTTTTTTTGAGACAAATAGAAAATTTTTTGATAAAGCAAAATTCTTAATTATTATATGTTGAGTTAGAGCCTTTCCATTGGTTATTTAGACTTAAGAATTGAGATTGTTAATAGCAGACATGTAAGATGTCAAAAGGAATGCATCATCTAGTTATGACTAATATCATTTCAGAGAAAATTTTTCACAAAAAAGAGATTTTCCGTTTAATAACGTATTTATTTTCAAGTAATAGTCAGTTGAATAAAGATTCTAAGCAAACTCATTGTAATGGGAATAAAGGAATTAAATAGAATTTCCCAAGAAATATTGTTCATAATGTTCACCATTAAAAACAGCTCAACTTGTATGCCTTCTTTGGCTAAAGTCCCATGTAGAAAACCCTTTCACCTAGGCATGGTGGTTCACCCTGTAATCCCAACTGCTTGGGAGACTGAGGCAGGAGGATCACTTGAGCCCAGGAGTTTGAGGCTGTAGTGAGCCATGATCGTGCCACGGCGCTGTCACCTGGGTGACACAGCAGACCCTATCTTTACAAAAGAAAGAAAGAAAGCCCTTTTAGCTGCTGACATAGACATAAGAAGTCATAGCATGATTGTCCTCATCATAGCTAACAGTTCTGAGAATTTTCTGTGAGCCAGGCTTCCCTGCATACTGCACTAGATTATCTCATTTTAATGCTCAGAATTCAATAAAGTAGGCATAAATGTTATACTCCTTTTTAGATAGAGAAACTAAGGCACAGAAAGATTAAGTAACTTGTTCGAGGGATGGTATTTATCATAAAACACAAATATGTTATATTGGTTGTTTTGCCTTCTCTGTGAGGCTGAGAAAATAACATGTTTTTAAGGAATGTCAAGTTCGACTTTATAGATTTTAAGTTAAAAGGAAAACTGAAAGCTTTTTGAATTGCTGCGGCTGTGATACCAGTGAGTCATTCCACTGGAGAAGTGGTTCAGTGAGAGCTGAAATTTTGGAAGTCTGAAACGTCTGAGAGAGTGGGTTCCCCTTGGCCAGCTGGTGCTTCTCCCACAACCTTTTCCCCCATCAGCCTGTGCTGTAAACCTCCCTTTCACTCTTGACATTTTCATCTCTGAGGGTTTATAACTGGTGGAGCTGTCCTTGGTCTGACAGGTCAGAGAAGAAAAGTTTTTGCCTGGAGTCTTTAACTTCTCACAAAGTTGCTGCACTTCTCAGCTGATTTATATTAATAGAAACCTACCAACCTACCACATACAACAGATTGGGGGAATTCTTAGGAGAGGCTACGAAAACGCTGAAGTACTTCCTCATAGTACATTTTAACTTTTCCTTGCCTATGAGCAGAGCTTTCCCATCGTAGATCAGGAAATGAGAAACCTAAAGGTCACTTAATGAAGTCAAGCTGGGCTGGGCACGGTGGCTCATGCTTGTAATCCCAGCTGAGGTGGGCGGATCACGAGGTCTGGAGTTTGAGACCAGCCTGGCCAATACGGTGAAACTCCACCTCTACTAAAAATACAAAAATTAGCTGTGTGTGGTGACATGCACCTGTAGTCCCAGCTACTTGGGAGGCTGAGGCAGAAGAATCTCTTGAACCCCGGAGGCAGAGGTTGCAGTGAGCCAAGATTATACCACTGCACTCCAGCCTGGGTGATAGAGCAAGATTCCGTCTCAAAAATAAATAAATAATAAAATAAAATAAGGCTGAAGACCCGTTTTGTGCATAATATAGTTCTAATTGTTGCAAAAGACCAAGAATACATTCCTCACCTCAAAGATTTTATATGGCAGTGATAAGACACTCACACATAAAAAAGTTAAACAACCTGACATCATAAAGAGATGAATCAGAAGCCAGTAGTGTGCCACGGATGCCAAGCGTTGAAATCCATGGCAGGGTTACGAGGAGGAGGTCACTGGATGCTGAAATGGTGAGGGAGTTTTCTGGGGAGAGAGAGGAAATTTAATATAGACCTCGAAGAGAAGAAAGCTACCCAATTTATGTAAAAACGAAGGAAAACAAAAACGTATAGGTTTATTAAATGCAGGGAAAAAGAGTCAGAAAGATAACTAGCAAACTGGGAGAAGGGCAATACAGTTGGCAGGTGGGAGAGGGGAAGAGCTAGAATTCAAAGGGACTTTCAGTTTTTATGTATACTTCTATATTGTTTGAATATTTTTCTTTTTTTTTTTTTTTTGAGAAAGTTTTGCTTTTGTCACCCAGGCTGGAGTGCAATGGCGCAATCTTGGCTCACCACAACCTCCATCTCCCGGGTTCGAGCGATTCTCTTGCCTCAGCCTCCTGAGTAGCTGGGATTACAGGCATCTGCCACCTCGCCCAACTAATTTTTTGTATTTTTAGTAGAGATGGGGTTTCACCCTGTTGGCCAGGCTGGTCTTGAACTCCTGACCTCAGGTGATCCTCCTGCCTCAGCCTTCTAAAGTGCTGGGATTATAGGTATGAGCCACCGTCTCTGGTCTGTTTGAATATTTTTCTAATGAGGATATACTTATACATTATTTGTATAATTAAGAAATACAACATTGACAAATAACAGGTAGGACTTGGGTTTGCAGAGCAAAAGAAAGAAGGTATTTCAGTTGAGAAGAACAGCTTGAGTAAATAAAGGGGGAAATGTCCAGGGTGTATTTGAGGAAACAGTGAGGAGACCAGTGGGACCAGCACAAAAGGGACATAGTAGCAGGTAGATTGGGGCCAGGTGGAGAGGAGCTGAGAATGCAAGACCTACTGTGAGCCTTTCACCTTCCATCAAAAGCAATGAAGAGCCTTAGAAGAGTTGATCTGGAGTTCATTAATCTGTCCACACAAGAATTAATCTATTGGTGAGCATACCTGAAGACCTAGCAAAGTTAGATCATAGAATGTGAAATCTACCTTTCTTGTACACCATGAAAAGCCACTGAACTGTGTCCTATAGTAACTGCAGCAAGAAAGGTTCTGACGTATACAATACAAATTCATCTCACCCAGAATCCTATAAAACAAAAACCTGTTGTTAGGCCTTTCAGGAAACACAGAAAATACAAATGCTGTCAGATGCAACTGAGGAGCAACCGCTTATACTTGATCCGTAGTATTAAGTCCACTGTAAATCTTTGTGTAATGTTTGACAGCTATGATGAATGACCTAAATGTAATAGGGAGATTGTGATCCCCAGCTTATGAGGAATGACTAAGCCAAATTGGTAAAGTTGAATAAAAATTACTTGATTTAAGAAAAAAAAGAAAATCAGGTGGATTCTGTAACATGATATTTGCTTTAGTTAATTTGTGCTTTCCTTGAATGAATTGACAAAAATCATTATTTTCTTTAAACTTGCATTTACAATTATAATACTATTCAAATACTTAGGTATACATCATATTTTGTATATGCAAACACACACACACACATTGGTACGACAGACACAATAAAACAAAAATCTGTAGCTATCTGGGAGTGGGGAAGTAACTGACCTACAAGCCCATCTTGGAGGAAATATGAAATTTTTTTTTTTTTTACAAATATGGTACAGTGTATACTGCTCAGATGATGGGTGTACCATAAGAAATATGAAATCTAATAAGAGGAAAAATACCACAGCTAGCTGAACCTTGAGTCAGTCATGCATTCTGACTCATGTGTAATGATTGGATTCTGGGTGAGATGAATTTTTTATTGACCACCAAGTGGAATAGGGACATATCAGAGTCCTAGAATGATAATACAAGTTAGGTGTATAAAGCCACAGTCTTTGGCTGACTCAGTGCACAGAGTAGGAGTTAGCCCTGCTCCATGAGGAGGGGCTTAAAAAACAAAAACAAAAACAGTCTTCTCCTTAGGAGCTGAATTTAAACAAAATCAAAACAAAACAACATCGTCTTCATTTACTGCAGCTTTTTTCATAACCAGACTTGTTATTGGAGGAAGAAACTGACAGCTGAATTGAGGTTTCAGTTTTCACTTTGCTTCTCCAGACTTTTAAGACTTCTGATCCCCATTTATCCCTCACCCCACCATTTCCTTCTCATCCCACAATATGTGTCCTTTTTCAGAAACACAGATGGAACTCTTAATTGGAAAAACTGAATTTTCTTGCCTGGTGACAGGAAAACAAATAATGGGGGCAAGAAAGATTTTAAAAGGCTTTGAAAGTTCCATGGAAAGGGAGATTCTTTTTTTTTTTTTTTTTTTCTAAGCTGGGGTTTCACCATGATGGCCAGGCTGGTCATGAACTCCTGACCTCAGGTGATCCACCCACCTCGGCCTCCCAAGGTGCTAGGATTACAGGTGTGAGCCACCGCGCCCAGCCAGAAAGGGAGATTCTTGATTTTGTATGTTGCATTTTCCTCAGAACCTATTTTCTCTTCTTTTTAATCCTTCTTTATCCTAAAAAATTACTTTGTGGCATCTCTTCCCGACACGAGGTGGGGGCAGCACAAGGCATCTGACCGCCGCATGTTGGGAGAAGGCGGGAATGCAAGATGATACTGTGGCTGACATGATTAAACAGACTCGTACACATTTTACAATGACAGATTTTGGAATATAATCCTTTAAGAAAAATCTCCTGATTGTTCTTGGTACCAATCTTGATGAGAACTGATCATTCAAACCAGTAAATATTTACTGCTACCTGCCAAGTTGAATTAAAAGAAATTCATTTGGTTCTGACAACATTGTACTCATGAGTAGAGTCACAAAACAAGAGCAGATACAGACTCTAAGTTTCTAGTACAATTCAGACAGGGAAAGTCTGTTCTCTGTCTCTTCTCCCCACCCTGTCTCCCTCCCTGATAACGGGGGATAGCTAGCTAGATGATTGATTGATAGACTGGGTAGATAGATAGATATAGATAGATAGATAGAGTGAATGGATGGATAGATAGAGCGAGTAGATGGATAGATAGATAGACAGATAGATAGATAGAGTGCATGGATGGATGGATAGACAGATAGAGTGCATGGATGGATAGATGGATAGATGATAGATAGATAGATACAGTAGCTGCAAGAAACATCTTCCTGGTTTTGATGTTCTCCCACATATGAAAAGATGGAGCTTCTGTGACTGACAATAGCTTAAGCAAAGACTGGGAAGAATATTTATGAGTGCAGAAGTTAGGTCATTCTAAATAGAAAGATGAGAGCCAATTTTGTAATAACACAAAATTTTTTAAAAGAGAGGAAGGAGTAGGTATTGGTGAATAATTGATACCCTAAAATAATACTAAGAAAAATTAGGAACATCTAGAGAGTTAGGAAAGATTTTGGACACCCAAATGACTACTCTCCATTTCTCTATTTGTACATCAACATGTTTGAGATTAAACATACAAAAATACAAATATTAGAAGTGGCTGGCAAGATGGTCGAATAGGAACAGCTCCAGTCTGCAGCTCCCAGGGAGATCAATGCAGAAGGCAGGTGATTTCTGCATTTCCAACTGATTTCCCTAGCCAAAGGAAGCCGTGAGAGACTGTGCTGTGAAGAACCGGGCATTGCAGCCCAGATACTATGCTTTCCCCATGGTCTTTGCAACCTGCAGACTGGGAGATTCACTCGGGTACCTACACCACCAGGGCCCTGGGTTTCAAGCACAAAACTGGATGGCCGTTTGGGCAGATACCAAGCTAGCTGCAGGAGTTTTTTTTCATACCCCAGTGGTGCCTGGAACAACAAGGAGGCAGAACTGTTCATTCTCCTGGAAAAGGGGCTTAAGCCAGGGAACCAAGTGGTCTAGCTCAGCGGATCCCACTTCTATGCAGCCTAGCAAGCTAAGATCCACTGGCTTGAAACTCCTGCTGCCAGCACAGCAGTCTGAAGCCAACCTGGGTTGCTGGAGCTTGGTGGGGGGAGGGGCACCCACCATTACTGAGGCTTGAGTAGGAGTTTTCCTGTCACAGTGTAAACAAAGCCCCAGGAAATTCAAACTGGGTGGAGCCCACCACAGCTCAGCAAAGCCACTGTAGCCAGACTGCCTCTCTAGATTCCTCCTCTCTGGGCAGGGCATCTCTGAAAGAAAGGCAGCAGCCCCAGTAAGGTGCTTATAGATAAACTCCCATCTCCCTGGGACAGAGCACCTGGGGGAAGGGGAAGCTGTGGGTGCAGCTTCAGCAGACTTAAACATTCCTGCCTGCCAGCTCTGAAGAGAGCAGCGGATCTCCCAGCACAGCACTCAAGCTCTGCTAAGGGACAGACTGCCTCCTCAAGTGGGCCCCTTACCCCCATGCCTCCTGACTGGGAGACACCTCCTAACAGGGGTCGGCAGACACTTCATACAGAAGAGCTCCAACCGGCATCTGGTGGCTGCCCTTCTGGGATGAAGCTTCCAGAGGAAGGAACAGGCAGTAATCTTTGCTGTTCTGTGGCCTCTGCTGGTGATACCCAGGCAAATGGGGTCTGGAGTGGACTTCCAGCAAACTCCAGCAGACCTGCAGCAGAGGGACCTGTTAGAAGGGAAACTAACAAGCAGAAAGGAATAGTATTAACATCAGCAAAAACGATATCCATACAAAAACCCCATCTGAAGGTCACCAACATCAAAGACCAAAGGTAGATAAAGCCATGAAGATGAGGAAAAACCAGTGCAAAAAGGCTGAGAATTCCAAAAACCGGAACACCCTTTCTCCTCCAAAGGATCACAACTCCTTGCCAGCAAGGGAACAAAACTGGATGGAGAATGAGTTTGATGAATTGACAGAAGTAGGCTTCAGAAGGTGGGTAATAACAAATTCCTCCAAGCTAAAGGAGCATGTTCTAACCCAATGCAAGGAAACTAAGAACCTTGAAAAAAGGTTAGAGGAATTGCTAACTAGAAAGAATAACCAGTTTAGAGAAGAACATAAATGACCCGATGGAGATGAAAAACACAGCATGAGAACTTCGTGAAGCATACACAAGTTTCAATAGCTGAATCAACCAAGTGGAAGAAAGGATATCAGAGATTGAAGACCAACTTAATGAAATAAAGCGTGAAGATGAGATTAGAGAAAAAAGAATGAAAAGGAACAAACAAAGCCTCCAAGAAATATGGGACTATGTGAAAATACCAAACCTACATTTGATTGGTATACCTGAAATTAGCAGGGAGAATGTAACCACGTTGGAAAACACTCTTCAGGATGTTACTCAGGAGAACTTCCCCAACCTAGCAAGACAGGCCAACATTCAAATTCAGGAAATACGAGAACACCACAAAGACACTCCTCGAAAAGAGCAACCCCCAGACACATAATCACCAAGATTCACCAAGGTTGAAATGAAGGACAAAATGTGAAGGGCAGCCAGAGAGAAAGGTTGGGTTACCCACAAAGGGAAGCCCATCAGACTAACAGCAGATCTCTGTGCAGAAACCCTACAAGCCAGAAGAGAGTGGGGGCCAATATTCAGCACTCTTAAAGAAAAGAATCTTCAAACCAGAATTTCTTATCCAGCCAAACCAAGCTTCATAAGTGAAGGAGAAATAAAATCCTTTGCAGACAAGCAAATGCTGAGAGATTTTGTCACCAGCAGAACTGCCTTACAAGAGCTTCTGAAGGAAGCACTAAATCTGGAAAGGAGCAACTGGTACCAGCCACAGCAAAAACATACCAAATTGTAAAGACCATAGACACTATGAAGAAACTGCATCAACTAATGGGCAAAATAACCAGCCAGCATCCTAATGATAGGATCAAATTCACACATAATAATATTAACCTTAAATGTAAATGGGTTAAATGCCCCAATTAAAAGATACAACCTGGCAAATTGGATAAAGAGTCAAGACCCATTGGTGTGCTGTATTCAGGAGACCCATCTCACATGCAAAGACACATATAGGCTCAAAATAAAGGGATGGAGTAATAATTACCAAGCAAATGGAAAGCAAAAAAAAAAAAAAAAAAAAAAAAATCAGGGGTTACTATCCGAGTCTGTGATAAAAACAGACTTTAAACCAACGAAGATCACAAAAGACAAAGAAGGGCATTACATAATGGTAAAGGGATCAATGCAACAAGAAGAGCTAACTATCCTAAATATATATGCGCCCAATTCAGGAGCACCCAGATTCAAAAAGCAAGTTCTTAGAGACCTACAAAGAGACGTAGACTGTCACACAATAATAGTGGGAGACTTTAACATTCCACTGTCAATATTAGATCAACAAGACAAAAAATTAACAATGATATTCATGACTTGAACTCAGTTCTGGACCAAGCAGACCTAATGGACATCTACAGACCTCTCCACCCCAAATCAACAGAATATTCATTCTTCTCAGCACCATATGGCACTTATTCTAAAATTGACCACATAATTGGAAGTAAAACATTCCTCAGCAAATGCAAAAGAATAGAAATCATAACAAACAGTCTCTCAGACCACAGTGCAATCAAATTAGAACTCAAGATTAAGAAACTCACTCAAAACCACACAACTACATGGAAACTGAACAATCTGCTCCTGAATGACTACTGGGTAAATAACAAAATTAAGGCAGAAATAAAGAAGTTCTTTGAAATCGATGAGAACAAAGACACAACAAACCAGAAACTCTGGGACATAGATAAAGCTGTGTTTAGAGGGAAATTTGTAGCACTAAATGTCCACAGAAGAAAATGGGAAAGATCTAAAATCGACACCCTAACATCACAATTAAAAGAACTAGAGAAGCAAGAGCAAACCAATTCAAAAACTAGCAGAAGACATAAAATAACTAAGATCAAAGCAGAACTGAAGGAGACAGAGACATGAAAAACCCTTCAAAAAATCAACGAATCCAAGAGCTGGTTTTTTGAAAAGATCAACAAAATAGACCACTAGCTAGACTAATAAAGAAGAAAAGAGAGAAGAATCAAATAGACACAATAAAAAATGATAAAGGGGATATCACCACAGAAATACAAACTACCATCAGAGAATACCATAAACAGCTCTACAGAAACAAACTAGAAAATCTAGAAAAAATGGATAAATTCCTGGACACATACACCCTCCCAAGACTAAACCAGGAAGAAGTTGAATCCCTGAATAGACCAATAACAAGTTCTGAAATCGAGGCAGCAATTAATAGCTTACCAACCAAAAAAAGCTCAGGACCAGATGGATTCACAGCCGAATTCTACCAGAGGCACAAAAAGGAGCTTGTACTATTCCGTCTGAAACTATTCCAAACAATAGAAAAAGAGCAACTTCTCTCTAACTCATTTTATGAATCCAGAATCATCCCGATGCCAAAACCTGTCAGAGACACAACAAAAAAAGAAAATTTCAGGCCAATATCCCTGATGAACATCGATGCAAAAATCCTCAATAAAATACTGGCAAACCAAATCCAGCAGCACATCAAAAAGCTTATCCATCACGATTAAGTCGGCTTCATCCCTGGGATGCAAGGCTGGTTCAACATATGAAAATTAACAAACATAATCCATCACGTAAACAGAACCAATGACAAAAACCACATGATTATCTCAATAGATGCAGAAAGGCCTTCGATAAAATTCAACATCCCTTCATGCTAAAAACTCTCAATAAACTAAATATTGATGTAACGTATCTCAAAATAATAAGAGCTATTTATGACAAACCTACAGTCAATATCATACTGAATGGGCAAAAGCTGGAAGCATTCCCTTTGAAAACCAGCGCAAAACAAGGATGCCCTCTCTCACCACTCCTATTCAACATAGTATTGGACGTTCTGGCCAGGGTAACCAGGCAAGAGAAAGAAATAAAGCATATTCAAATAGGAAGAGAGGAAGTCAAATTGTCTCTGTTTGCAGATGACACGATTGTATATTTAGAAAACTCCATCATCTCAGTCCAAAATCTCCTTCAGCTGATAAGCAACTTCAGTAAAATCTCAGGATACAAAATCAATGTGCAAAAATCACCTTTCATAAAAATTAGCTCAAGATGGATTAAGGACTTAAATGTAAGATCTAAAACCATAAAAACCCTAGAAGAAAACCTAGGCAATACCATTCAGGACATAGGTATGGGCAAAGACTTCATGACTAAAACACCAAAAGCAGTGACAACAAAAGCCAAAATTGACAAATGGGATCTAATTAAACTAAAGAGCTTCTGCACAGCAAAAGAAACTATCACCAGAGTGAACAGTCAACCTACAGAATGGGAGAAAATTTTTGCAATCTATCCATCAGACAAAGTGCTAATATCCAGAATCTACAAGGAACTTAAACAAATTTACAAGAAAAAAACAACTCCATCAAAAAGTGGATGAAGGATATGAACAGACACTTTTCAAAAGAAGACATTTATGCGGCCAACAGACATATGAAAAAAAGTTCATCATCACTGGTCATTAGAGAAATGCAAATCAAAATTACAATGAGATACCATCTCACACCAGTTAGAATGGCGATCATTAAAAAGTCAGGAAACAACAGATGCTGGAAAGGTTGTGGAGAAATAGGAACACTTTTACACTGTTGGTGGGAATATAAACTAGTTCAACCATTGTGGAAGACAGTGTGGCAATTCCTCAAGGATCTAGAACCAGAAATACCATTTGGCCCAGCAATCCCATTACTGTGTATATATCTAAAGGATTATAGATAATTCTACTATAAAGACACATGCACACGTATGTTTATTGCAGCACTATTCACAATAGCAAAGACTTGGAACCAACCCAAATGCCCATCAACGATAGACTGGGTAAAGTTATTTAATTTATATGGAATTTAGCTTTGCATATGTTGTAAGGTATGATTTTGTCCAAAAACATTAGCAATTGTTCATTTATCACGAAATAGTTGATAGTCTCCTTGAAACCAGTTTTCTACTCTCTAGTCATTAACTTCATAATACGTTTTATTCTGGTGAAGCAAACCACTCCTTATTTTTCTTGTTTCAAAATTTTATTGGTTATTCTTGTGCATTTATTGTTCCAGATGAACTTTAGAATCATTTTGAAGGGAATTATTTTTTCAAAGTTGTTAATTTTCATTAAGATTACACTGAATTTACCTATTAATTTGTGAACAAGTTATGCTTTTGTAATATTATAATATTAGATCTTTCTATGATGAAAAAATACAAATATTACTCTGATGATGCTATTACAGATCTCCAAAACAAAGGAACAAATACCCCATTTATTCTCAGTTGACATTGGTTATTTTATCCCTGGTTTGTGACCTAAAATGAATTGAGAAACTTACTATATTCAGTTCATTTCTACCTTCCCTCTAAGTTCAGGGATAAACTTCTAAGTTAATATGTTTATTAAAGTTTATTTTATCAAATTTTATTAAAACATTTAATATTTGTTATTTATAGCATATCCTATATATTTTTAATTTATTTATATGAAATAATTTCCTAAAATATACAATTAATAGTATTCTTAACAGATTCACCTATTTTTATATATTGAAGTACTTATTTATGGAAAGCTATCCTTTCTTTATGTATTTTTAAATATTTCATATGCTTTAATATTTTGCTTTTGTGATAATAAAAATATTTTATTTTGTGGGTTTTAAAAAAGATTCATATTATTGCTTTTCTTTTTTTAACCAACAGCTAAATTTGGAAGTTCTATCTTATGTCACAAATGATCCTTGTTGGTACAAAAAGTGTATCTTTGGGGGAACTATAAAGATTTCTTGTCTTCTAAGCCTTATTTACAAAGTTTTTGTCAATTGTTTTCTACTGACTTTCTCAGCTTGCCAGCAATAAGCAAAAATAAAGCTAGGACTGTGTCAAAAAATTCACTGGCCCACATTCATCCTTCTTCAGCAGGGTTTACGCCATAGTGTTCCCCATTCAGCTACTGTGCCGGCCAATGGAAACAGCGAGTCGTTGTCTGAAATGAAGAATAACTGGAAACATGGTGCCTGTTTCTTTTCCTGCAAATAACAATTCATCCATTTAACATTCTTTTGGTGCTCACCAATTCCGTAGTAGACAGCCTTGTGTTCACTGTTCAGCTGAGGCCCATTTGAGAAATGCTAACCTTCTAGCCTGCCATTCACCCTCCAATGGGAAACAGTGACAGCCATCGATGGCCTCTACATAGAGCTAGTGACATGTGGCGCTAGCAGCTTCATATAGGTAATTGGGCCTCAGGCTGGAAAACAGGAGGCTGGGAGGAACAGTAATGATGATAAAAGATTAAAATTCTGGCCATTATGAGCTCCACTCTCCAAAAAACAAAGCCCAGAAAGGTTAAGTAATTTGCACAAGGTCACTTTGCCAACAAGCTGTAGAGGAGACTGTTTCCAGTGTCTTTCTTGTGTACCCTACACAATCATATATGTGATTGATTTTGTAAATGTTCCATACACATATACAAAGATTGCATATTTCCTTTTTGCAAGGTATATATATGTGGTTTTATGCTGTTTACTAATCACATACACTCTTACATACGTGTGCATAATAAACCTTTGATGATATTATAGTCATCTCTATTCTTGCTTGTTTTTGACTTCATGTTCTATCAAATTCTGAAAGGGAGGTATTAAAATCTACCACTATGGTTATCATTTCATCAAATGCCCCTTGTCTTTTTTTTTTTTGCACTGTTTTTTAGTGCAAATTAGCTGATAACTTGTGAATCTCCTTTCCTTTCCTTTTCCTTCCTTCCTTCCTTCCTTCCTTCCTCGTTCTTTCTCTTTCTTTCCCATTCTTCCTTCCTTCTTTTCTTTTTTCTTTTCTTTTCTGATGGAGTTTCACTCTTGTTGCCCAGGCTGGAGTGCAATGGCCTGATCTCGGCTCACTGCAACTTCCACCTCCCAGGTTCAAGTGATTCTCCTGCTTCAGCCTCCTGAGTAGCTGAAATTACAGGCATGCACTACGAAGCCTGGCTAATTTTGTATTTTCAGTAGAGACGGGGTTTCTCCATGTTGGTCAGGCTGGTCTCAAACTCCTGACCTCAGGTGATCCACCTGCTGGGATTACAGGTGTGAGCCACCGCGCCCAGCCTGTGTATCTTTTTCATGTTTCTATTCACATCACAGGAAATTGGGCTGGCTGCATAAAAAAGGATACACACATCATAGTGGCTTAAATACATAAAACTGCATTTGTCTCATATAAAAGAAGTTTGGAGGTAGGAAGTCCAGGACTCGTACAGTGGCTCTGTGGTCATCTGGAATGCAAGCTGCTTCTGTCTTCCTACTCTGTCATCTTTCTTGTGTGGCACCCATATTTCAAGTCATGGTTACAAGATGGCTCCTGCAGCTCTAGCCATCACATACATATTCCCGACAGGAAGGAGGAAAAAGAGTAAAAATGAGTGAGTTAGATTTCAGCAGACCCCATCCACTAACTTCTGCTTACAACTTCCTGTTTTTTCTTTCTTTCTTTCTTTCTTTTTTTTTTGAAATGGAGTTTTGCTCTTGCCACCCAGGCTTGAGTGCATTGGTGTGATCTCAGCTCACTGCAACCTCCACCTTCTGGGTTCAAGCAATTCTCCTGCCTCAGCCTCCTGAGTAGCTGGGATTACAGGCTCCTGCCACACGCCCAGCTTTTGTGTGTGTGTGTGTGTGTGTGTGTGTGTGTGTGTGTGTGTATTTTTAGTAGAGACAGAGTTTCACCATGTTGGCCAGCTGGTCTCAAACTCCTGACCTCAGTTGATCTGCCTGTCTTGGCCTCCCAAATTGCTGGGATTACAGGTATGAGCCACTGCGCCTGGCCTATAACTTACTGTCTACCCCTAACTATAAAAAGAGATGGAAAAATTAACTTAAAAAAAAATCTGGACACACTGCTGCTCCAAATTAAATTGAAGTTTTGTTAGCAAGGAGGAAGAGGAATGGACATTGTGTACGCATCTAGCAGTTTCACCACAGTCTATTAAATCGTTCCAGCCTCTTGTTCCCGTTTAATGCTTCTGGCCTTGAATTTGCTCATATTGGCACTCCTGCTTTTGTTTATTTTGTTTTGCTTTTTTCCTTTTTGTTGTTATTTTTGGCAATCAGCTTTCTCAGGTTGAACACTCCTGCTTTTGGAGTTGCCTGACATATATCTGCCCAGTCATTCATTTGCAAACTTTCGTAGTCACTTCCTTGGATGTGAATTCCTTAGACCTAGCTTAATTTTGTTTTAGCCTAATCTAAAAGTTTGTCTTTTGACAGAGAGATTCAACTCATTCACATTTTCAGTGGTAACTGATATTTTGTATTCTTTCCGCTTTATTTTTACTAAGTATTATACTTTATTATTATTTCCTTTCCCCTCGTTTCCTTAGACTTACTGACTTTATTATTTTAAAAAGGTATTTCCTCCTGCTGTTAAGTAGAAAGTTTTCTTCTGAAGTGCTTGCTTCTCTTATATAAATACCTTTCTTGATTAAATAAGCATATTCCCGTATCTCAGAGATTCATTGTGAATACGTTGAAGAAGAAATAAAATTTATTTCTTTACTACTGAAATAATAAATAAGGTCATGGGCACCATGTAATAATAAAGGAAGATTATTTTCCTCACTTCCTTCAACATCACAAATAGACATCAACAATACCTCACTACTCCCTTAAGAAGAGCTGGAAATGAGCCCTGTCCTGATGGAGCTGCTGTGGCCAGCACTTCCCAGATTCCTTTCAGGGTCTACCTGTTGAAGGAAGAAGGCCAGCTATCCTAAAATTCTAAAGTCCATGTGGAGAAGAATTATGATCAGTATTCATCTGTACACGTCTCTAACTCTACTGAATGCAAAATAAGTTATCAAGAGTGATAAGGCAAATAATTATGACTAATGCTGTAATACACTTTGTGGCTTGCTATCTCCATTGCATTTGTTTTTTTAAAGAGGTTTTCTTCTTATTATTATTATTATTTTGAAATGGAGTCTTGCTCTGTCACCCAGGCTGGACTGCAGTGGCACAATCTTGGCTCATTGCAACCTCCGCCTCCCAGGTTCAAGCGATTCTTCTGCCTCAGCCTCCCAAGTAGCTGGGACTACAGGTGTGTATAAGCATGCCCAGCTAATTTTTTTGTATTTTTAGTAGAGACAAGGTTTCACTGTGTTAGCCAGGATGGTCTTGATCTCCTGACCTTGTGATCTCCCTGCCTTGGCCTCCCAAAGTGCTGGGATTACAGGCGTGAGCCACTGCACCTGGCCGAGATTGTCTTCTTTGCTAAGAACAAATAGAGAATAAAGACTACAAATAAATGAGTTGTTTTAAGAGTCTGTTTTCCAGTGTCACCTTTTTGTGAAATTCCCCATCAAACTGCCACATTTTCATTTTCTTTTTTGCTGGCCTGGGCTTAGAGCAATGATCTGCCACTCTCATGTATGAACTATGTGCTAGAGTACAGAAATATACTTAATCTTTGCCTAGGGTATAATTTTAGTGGGCTGACGCAGCAGCATAAGAAAGGCTCTGAAACTCCAGTGGGGTACACATGCATTGATCTTGACAAATCCTGTGTGATCAATTGACCATGGCATATCTTGTGACTTTTTTGGTTGGTTTGCTTAAATGTTAATCAAATGTTAAGGTAATTATGAGATGAAATGCACTAGGGGACATATCACACAGTATCAGGCAGATATGGAATGGCTTTGCTACTCTTATAAAATGAAATCCTGCAAAATAACACCCTCAAAGGAGCTGAATGTAAAGGAGAAAGGGGAAGACAGTATCTTATCATTAAAATCAATCAGATATTTACTAAGTGCCTCTTCTGATGACTTCTTACATTTCAGTAGCTAGCAGATTTTGGTTCACAAACTACTTTCACAGACATTTTCTTATTTGATCCTCCCAACAACCGGTAAGGTAAGAGAGACAATCTAAAAATGAGGAAACGGCAACTCTGAGACTTAAGTGCTTTTGAGGACCTATACTCAGCTCGAGGGCATGGGGAACACTGGAACTGCCCCGGTCTCCAAATACTCTGTCCTGTAATCATTCCCTCTTGATCACCCGCCATTATACTCATTCATTCTGTGTTTGGTGCTGTGGAGGGGTCCAAAGAAGTGAAGGCATACATCTTGCCCTCAGGGAGTTTCTGCTCTAGATGGGAGAATGCAAGTTTTCATAATAAAAGCAGCAGATAATTATTAAATGTGAAACTGGTATGAAACAGGCTACAACTACGTTAACAGATTCTTTTAATTGGAAAATAAGATGCTATAACTTCTACCCAATGCCCTGAAAAATGTACGTGCAGGTGCCTGAGAATAGTGGTCAACTCAATGTTTCAGAAGTTTTCCAGCCAGGCAATCAATGTTTTCCTAGAGGAGTCCCATGGTTAATTCTTGACTGGGAGAAAAGCCAATAAGCACAATCTTGCCCAGCTCCACTGTGACACATGGTTGCTTCTAAGAGCCAATTCTTGAATCTTTGAATTCTTTTTAGCCTCCATTGTGCCCTAGACTGAGAACTGGAAGCTTGTGGGAACCAGTCCTGGCCCTGGTACCTTGTTGGATCCTCTAAATCATCAGTGGAGGCCACCGAGGAAATTATCTGTTCCCTTCCTCCTAGTTATCTAAGTGGCAAAGGGAGTAAAGAAGACGGTTACATTTTGTTTTTTTTTTTTTTTTGGAAAAAAAACTGCCTTGAGGTGGGAGAATGGACACATTTGTTCCACACTCAGAGAGACCATAGACTTCAAGGGTCTGCAGGGACTCTGTGATCACATTTCTTTCTTTCTTTTTTTTGTTTTTTTTAAGAGATTGGGTCTCACTATGTAACTATTCACAGGTATGAACTCAGGGTGCTACAGCTTCAAACTCCTGGGCTCACGCAATACCCCCAACTCTGCCTCGCTAGTAGCTGGGACTATAGGTGGGCACCACTGTGCCCAGCTTTATTTTCTAATCTCTTAATGCTCAAACCTAAAATTCTCCAAATCCACATTTGTTTCAGATGCAAAATTCTATTTCAAATATCTGTTCTTTGTTTTTTCAGCAGAGCAAGCCTGTCCTTAGAGACAGCTGCAGGCCAGTCACTGTCTGTCCCTGTCTTTATCTTCCCTGCTGAGTGGCGTGTTGCTTGCAAGGTCCCATAGGGACTTCCAAAGCCTTCCATAAATGACTGGCAGCACTGGCAGCAATACTTTTTTTTTTTCCCGAGATGGAGTTTCATTCTTTTGCCCGGGCTGGAGTGCAATGGCATGGTCTCAGTTCACTGCAACCTTCAGGTTCAAGTGATTCCCCTGCCTTAGCCGCCCAAGTAGCTGGGATTACAGGTGCCTACCACCACGTCTGGCTAAAGTTTTTGTATTTTTATTAGAGATGGGGTTTTACCATGTTGGCCAGGCTGGTCTCGAACTCCTGACCTCAGGTGATCTGCCTGCCTTGGCCTCCTAAAGTGCTGGGATTACAAGCATAAGCCACTGTGCCCGGCCAGCAATACTTTTTTTTTTTTTTTTGAGACAGAGTCTCGCTCTATCACTAGGCTGGGGTGCAGTGGCACGATCCCGGCTCACTGCAATTTCCGTTTTCCAGTTTCAAGCAATTCTCCTGCCTCAGCCTCCCGAGTAGCTGGTACTATAGGTGTGTGCCACCACTCCCGGCTAATTTTTTGTACTTTTAGTAGAGACGGGGTTTCACCATGTTGGCCAGGTGGTCTCGATCTCTTAACCTCGTGATCTGCCGACCTAAGCCTCCCAAAGTGCTGGGATTACAGGCGTGAGTCACCGCGCCCGGCCAGCAATACTTTTTTAAAGATGACCACACCCAGCCAGGTTCACCAGTATTATGGATGTTCCTGTGAAGTCTTCTCCAAAATGCTAATTTGTGTCCATGGTAATAGGCCAACATGGATGGATCTACTGTATAATCTTCCTGCCATCAGGGAAATGTCAACATGGCAGATCCACGCTGGCAGAAGTGTCCTGGAGTTGCCTCTGAGCATTGATGCATACCACCCAGGAGGGCGGAGAGGGTGGTGGGAGAAATCAGATCAAAGTTCAGAATGCAACCGTGATGCTTTATAATTGTAAGACTACATCTTGCAGGTACTGTCAATGCCACTACCAATATCGCTCACTTATATCAAGCACTTGAGAGCAGATTTGAACATAATTCTCTGACTCCTAAGCTTAAGCACATGATCAATACCACCGGACAACCTATGTCCTCAAAGATGCATCTTTTAAATTACTTTCCCTAGGGGCCAGGCGCAGTGGCTCATGCCTGTTATCCCAGCACTTCGGGAGGCCAAGGCAGGCAGATCACCTGAAGTCAGGAGTTCAAGACCAACCTTGAACTAAAAATACTAAAATTATTTCTACTAAAAATACAAAAATTAGCTGGATGTGGTGTTTGAGACCAGCCTGGCTAACAGTAAAACCCCATCTCTACTAAAAATACAAAAAACTTAGCCAGACGTGGTGGCAGGCACACCTGTAGTCCTAGCTACTCGGGAGGCTGAGGCTGGCGAGTTGCTTGAACCTGGGAGTTGGAGGTTGCAGTGGGCCGAGATCGTGCCACTGCACTCCAGCCTGGGTTACAGAGCAATCCACCATCTCAAAAAAAAAAAAAAAAAAAAAAAGTAGGCTGGGCGCAGTGGCTCACACCTGTAACCCCAGCACTTTGGGAGGCTGAGGCGGGTGGATTACCTGAGGTCAGGAGTTCGAGATCAGTCTGACCAACATGGTGAAACCTCGTCTCAAAAACAAACAAACAAAAAAATTCTTTTCCCAGGAGTAGAAATGGATTTATGCTGAGTCACCCAAGCTTTCATTTCATCCAGGGGTTGTGAGCCTGTATTCTGGAACCAGCTCTGTCACATACTAGCCATATGACCTTGGGAAATTTACCTAAAAATTCTCCATGCCTTCAATTTCCATGTGTGAAATGGTGATAATTATACCAGCTACCCCATAAAGTTGTTTTGAGGTTTAGAGATGTAAAGAGCTTAGAACATGGCCTAGCACATATTTTGTACCACATAAGTGCTATTTTCATTTGTTCTTCTAATATTAATTTAAAACCTCTGCTATGGCCAGGTATGGGTGGCTCACGCCAGTAATCCCAGCACTTTGGGAGGCTGAAGTGGGAAGATTGCTTGAGACCAGAAGTTAAAGACCAGCCTGGGCAACATAGCAAGACACTGTCTCTATAAAAAATTAAAAAACGAGCTGGGCGTAGTAGCACACACCTGTAGTTCCCGCTACTCAGGAGGCTGAGGTGGGAGGATTGCTTGAGACCAGGGGATCACGGCTGCAGTGAGCCACGATCGTGCCACAGCACTCTGGGTTGGGAGACAGAGTTAGACCCTGTACTGAAAAAAAAAAAGTAAAATAAAACAAAATCTCTGCTCTGGACACTGCTATGTACCAAGAGGTAAAAACAAATAAGATGCAGTAGGTTCCCTCAGTGGGCTTATGGTCTATAAGGTACTGTTTTATTTATTTTGCCTAGCACACCAGTTATAAAGTCCTCAATACGTGTTTCTGAATGTATGATTGTCTTGGGAAAACAGGCAAGCATACCAATAATTTCAATGAAATGACAGGCTATAACTGTGCCTGGCACAGAGTAAATACATGGTACTATATAAGCATTAGCTGTCTTGATTATGAGTTCGGTAAAAGAAATGCTGAGATGGAGTGTGCGGGCTGAAGGTTGAGGGTGAGGAGGGAGAAGTGCATTCAGGGAAGTCTTCCAAGAGGCAGTATCATTGAGCTTAGTTTTGATCCGCGTGTAGGCGTTAGCCAGTAAGAGAAGAGGGCTATGTGTGTTCCAGGCAGAAGGAACATTGTGTGCAGAGTTAGAGAGGCGTGAAATAGCACAATACATTCAGGGAACTCCGAGTAGGCAAGAAGGACTGGAGCGCCATCCTTATTGTGACATCCAGCATGCATTTGTTAAATGAGTACTTGAGTTTAGAGGCTGTGGGATGAAACAAAACAAATGAGACATTGCTTGTGTTACTCTGGTCTTCAGCATTAAACTAAATAAGCAGTCATGGCCAAAGTGGCCAGGGGATTTGTTCAGTGTCACATTTGCTCTGGTACAAATGCTGTATAGTTTCCTACTGCACAGTCAGCCCCTTTCCTCTGCTAGAAGAAGTAAATTCACTTAATTTGTCTGTTTCTTTCAAAACGACTGAGATAAATTACAATAAAGTTGATGAGACTGTAGTGTAGGTGAAGATGTTTTTGCATAGTAACATATTGCTCTAGACCAGAGGTCAGCAAACTACAGCCTGAGGGCCAAATCTGATCCACGGTCTGCTTTTGTAATTAAGTTTTATTGGAATATAGCCATGCTCATTTGTATACAGGTTGCCTATGGCTGCTTTAGTGCTACAACAGCAGAGTTAGGTAATTGTGACAGAAATTATACGGCCTGCAAAGCCTAAAATATTTACTGGCTGGCCCTTTACAGAAAGTGTTTGCCAATCCTAGGCTAGGTGCAGTGGCTCACGCCTGTAACCTCAGCACTTTGGGAGGCTGAGGCAGGAGGATCACTTGAGTCCAGGAATTCGAGACCAGAGTCCAGGAGTTCAAGGCCAGCCTGGCCAACATGGCAAAACCCCATCTCAACTAAAAATATACACAAAAAAAGTAGCCAGGCATGGTGGCAAACACCTGTAGTACCAGCTACTTGGCAGGCTGAGGCAGGAGAACTGCTTGAACCCAGGAGGTGGAGGTTGCAGTGAGCCGAGATTATGCCACTGCATTCCAGCCTGGGTGACAGAGTGAAACTCTGTCTCAAAAAAAAGAAAGAAAGAAAGAAAAAGAAAAACTACCTATCTGGTACTATGCTCACATTTGCATACCAAACTTCAGTGACACACAATTTACCTGTGTAACAAACTTGCACATATGCCTTCTGAATCTAACATAAAAGCTGGAAAAAAGAAGACACAGGGTGATTGCAGATGTAATTAGTTAAGATGAGGTCATGCTGGAGTCAAAAGGTGCCTGAATCCAAGAAGATTTGTGTCCTTATAAGAAGACAGCCCTGTGAAGACTCAGAGACTCAGGCAGAATGCATGGTGGAGAGATGAAGATGGAAGCAGAGACAGGGTTGATGGACCCACAAGCCAAGAAATGCCCTTGACTGCTGGCAACCCCCAGAAACTAGGAGAGAGGCACGGAACAGATTCTCCCTCAAAGCTCTTAGAAGGAACCCACTGTGCAGATCCCTGCATCTGGGACTTCTAGCCTTCAAATAAATGAGACAATACAGTTTATTAAGTCACCCAGTTTGTGGTACTTGGTTTATGGCAGTCCTGGGAAAACAACATACTGTATAATCCTAAAACTTTCCATTCAGTGGCAAAATTGCAGTTTCAGTTTGGAGCCATGGTTGTTTTTTTTCTGTTCCTCCTTTTTAGTCAAAAAACAAGATTTGTAGTGAAAACACTAAGTAACTTAGTTTTTGTTTTCAATAGTAATTAAACCTGTGTTAGGCCTCAGAATGAATCCTTGCCTTTCTATACTCCGGAGTGGAAAAATTTATTGAGACATGGGGCTATTTTTTTCTCAGACTAAATTAAATCTACTTTTAAAAGATTCTTTAGATGCAAAGTCACTCTGCATGTAGTTTCTGGAGGAATATTTCTTCTTACTGGGTTCCACATTGCTCTCAACTCATAAAATGATACTGGACTAACTGCTTATCATAAACATAATCAGTAAAACAAGCTTACTATGTTGAATAGAAGGTAGCAATGTACATACTGACATTCAAAGTCAAATTTTACATTTCCTTCTTACATAAAAGACTGAAGAACATGTACTATGAGATCCTCAACTGTTTATATTCATCATGTTCCATTGGTCAGATAAGCTAGATAAACATTAATTCTTATCTAATAAGGTAAACTTAAAACTACATATAGATGCATAGACTCCTTACTAATAATCCTGGCTTTTCTTTTTTATAGGTCTTATAGTGGAATGATATTCCTAAAAGAAAACTTCAAACATATGTCTGGGGTGGGGGCTTGGATTTTTCATTGAAATGCCTCTATGATAGGATCGCAGATAAAATACAGGATGCCAATAAAATGTGAATTTCAGATCAACAATGAATTTTGGTTTTAGAATAAGTATGTCCCAAGTAATATTTGACATAGAACTATACTGAGAAATTTTTTGTTGATCTGAAATTAAAGTATAACTTAGTGCCCTGTATTTTTATTTGCTCAGTCTGGCAACCCTACCCGAAAAGTATAGGTAGAAAGCTGACTCACTACCCTATAGAAGTTCCACAGATGCAAAGGAGCTTTGGATGCAAAAAAAGACAATACCAGTAATATCTCATACAGAACTGGAAGTTGGTTATAGTTGTTCACTCAGGACCAGCACTGATGCTTTGTCTCCAAAGAAAATAAAGGAACTAAAGCACAGTCATGAATTTCCTTTGCTTTTCTATCAAACTCCTAGAATCACCCCCATAAATCTGTATTTGACCCTTTGCAGAATTAGCTTGTGAGAGAAGGAAGGCTTTCTATGACTTAGAAAATTCTAAAGCTGTTCTTTAAATGGATGAGTTCTAGTTTTCTTCCATAAGTACCAGAAGTTTCTTCCCTAATTTTATTATTTTTTAAATAGGATCTTTATAAATTCTTGGAATGAGTAATTCAGCTGGCTAGGGAGCAGGCGTTGGTGGGTATCTCCCATCCAGATTAGTTCTGATGGGGCTATCCCCATTCAGATTGGGTCTGATTAGGGTATCCCATCCAGATGAAATCTGATTGGCCATCCCTATCCAGGTTGGGTCTGAATGGGGTATTCCCGTCCAGAGTCTGATTGAGGTGTACCCATCCAGATGGGGTCTCATTGGGGGTGTCCCCATCCAGATTAGGTCTGATTTAAGTATTCCCATTGAGATTAAGTCTGATTAGGGTATACCTGTCCTGATTAGGTCTGACTGGGGTATCTCCATTCATATTTTCCCAGATTCATCACCTCTTATTGAAAATCTTTCCCACCATTTCTTGTTTCTTTCTTCTTTACCACTAATCTTTTCTTCACTTTCACTATCTTGGTAATTTTTATTCCCAAATGTGAGCTTTTATTGCTGGCTGGTAACAGCCTTTGTGACCTATAAATAACTTACAGCAAGACCGTTGTCCTCTTGTTGGTGGAAGCAGGCTTGGGTTTGGCCTAGGGCTGGTCTTGCCACTGTCCTCTCTGTCTTGACTCCGGGTCATTTCTCCTGCCCACAGCCAAGCCCCTGACCATGGAGATTTTACGTCACAGACCCACAAGTCTCTTAGAGAACTGCTGTCCATTAAAATATCCCACCTAGCCAAAGCCTGGGTTAAATAGATCCATAAATGTATTCATTTGCTATGCTACATAACGAATTATCCCTACATAGAGGTTTATGACAGCACACATTAATTATTTCACAGTTTTGAGGTGTCAGGAATGTGGACACAACTTTACTGGGACCTCTGCTCAGGGTCTTACAAGGCTGTGATCAAGGTATTGACCAGGCTGTGTTTTCATCTGGAGGCTGGACTGGGGAAGAATCCACTTCCAAGATCACTCCAGTTATTGGCAGCATTTATTTATGTGAGGTTGTAAGAATGACGGCCTCAGCTTCTTTCTTACTGTTGGGAGGCTGTCCTCAGTTCCTAGAGGCTGCCTGTCAGCCAGTGCCACATGGCTTCTCCAAAATGCCTGCTTACTTCATCCAGTCAACAAGGAGAGTCTTTCTTGTTGGCTAGCAAAACAGAGCCTTATATAATAGAAACACAGGAGCAATGGCCCATCATTTTTGCCATTTTCTATTTGTTAGAAGCAAATCACAGGCCCTACCCATACTCAAGGGGAAGAAATTAGACAAAGATGTGAGAACAGGAGATAGGGATAAAGAGCTCAGCCCCCCAGGCTGTAAGCCTGGGGTAGCTATTTAAATATTTTCAGGCAGATTCTAAGTGCAAGTAACAGTACTAAAGAATATGTATATATCTCTGGTCTCTTCCTTCTTTGAGCCAAATTTTTGAAGAACAACCATTTAATGTCCTTCTAAAAACAGTCATTTAATATCCTTCACCCTTTAGAGAATTGCCTTAGTTTTATACTTTAGGAAGGACCACAGGTCCAAAGTCTGAAATAGCAATTTAAAAAGACCCAGGCTATAAACAAAGGTTTAGAAGATCTAATCCTGTATTTCTTTCTCCAGGCCCCTAATGTTCTGAGTCCAATTGCAATGACAACTTCATGACACTGGCCATGGCGGCGGACTGGGAAAATCTTTACTGATAAGAATCTTGGTGGTAGATCAATCTCCTTCCACTTTCTACAGAAGGTTAGTCTACACTAGTTTCCTCTGATGTTAGTGTGGTCCTCTGAATTCTCAATCACAGCAGTTGGTAACATGTCCTCAAGTGGGAAAATGGCCAGGCAGACAATGATAACACCCAGATGGGGCAGCCCTGGAAAAAACTCGTCAGCATGGCATAGCTGCTATCAACAGAACTAATATCACATTGCATTTCTCTCTTTTGTACAGCTCTCTGATTTCACTCCTTTGTCCCTCTGTCTGTAGCGCATCTGTTAACCCTTTGCACAATGACTTCTCCCACTATTCAGCTCTCAGCGTGAATGTTGGATCCTCGCATGCCTTCGCTGCATACATGAATAGTCTTATCACCCCAATTCACCTCCTTTACAGTATGTACTGGATTCTTGAAGCCATCTTGCTCCATATTTAACTTCTTGTTTGTTGGTCTCATTCTTCTATAAATACCATATCTGCCTCCCTCATGGTGGGGTCCTCCATGCTGTGAAGATGCCTGGCATTGGAGAAGCTCCAGATGACTATCTATAGGTGAAGGAATAAGCAGAGTGGAGCTGAGGGTGCATTCTGAAACCTTCATTCAGCCCCAGGCCACTTCAGAAGGGACTTCCGGTGGCAGGTTCTATGTATAGCCATGTACGTTTCGAGCACGTCTCACGTCTACCTCTCTTGGCATTGACTAGTGGTCTATTCCTTTGGGAGCTCAGAATCGGGATTTTTCACCCTTCCACACCAGAAAAAAATCACAGAGGTGCAAATGTGGGCCAAAGCAAGTCACTGAGCTCACAGGCTGGAGCCCTGGCGTGCTGATACAAAGCGGGGCAACTCCTCAGAGTGTTAGGAGGTCCCAGTGACATGGACCTTCCAGAGGCACTTATAAAAGTTTGAACTGCCAGGTTTATACAGAGAGTAACTTGAGTTTCTGCTAAACCCTTTAGAAATGATGATCAGTCTTTCAACCTGCTGTGGGGAAGCTGGGATCTTGGGTACAGGCCCCCAGGTACATCAGCCAACCTGATACCAGAAAAACCTAGGCTCCAGAACCCAGAGTGACTCCAGCTGAGAAGGAGAGCCAAATATAAGTGCAAATGTGGGGCAGCAATTGGGTGATAGTGAATGACCCCCTTATGACTATGCAGTGAGATGTTCTGATACTGCTCTAGATTAGTCACAGCATAAGATGAAACATGACCTTCACCTCCCCCCGCATCTGAGAGGCTGAAGAGCATGCAGGCTTCTGTGTTTGCCTGTGGAACTCTGCCCTCACCCCTGGCACCTGCTTCTTATGGAACTGACCTGCACCAAACACTAAAGAAAGCTATGACCTGCCCCAAGGTCTCTCTCCACAATGGGGAGAAATAGAGTGGAGAAATGGGATTCAGATATGTGAAAGGCAGAAGTACCCACCCCCAACATTGACAATGACCTATCACTTAAGATGTAGAAAATGAATTCCCAATGCTACCAGTGAAAGGCTGCAAGAGCAAAAGAAAAGGTAGCTACTGAGTGCCAGGATGAGTCACAGGGCTAATGCTTGCCTCTGTACTCCAGCAGGGCTCTGCAGCCGAGGGTCTGGAACAGCATCCCCAACACGATTGAAAGAGATTGCAGCCTCGCACAAAATTCACTGTATCTCCTGCAAAATGCTAATCCATTTTGCTATGCAAGTCACGACTTTCTTCATTACGAGACCAGTGCAAAGTGTTAAGATTAATTCATCACTGTCATGCCAAAAAAGGTAATATTCCCATTACTGTCCCATCTTAGTCACAGGGCTCAAGTATGACAAGGAACGCACTGTAGAGGTTTTGAGAATATCTTGAAAATGTCATGTTTAGGTTCTGTCTGTGATGTTAAACACTGTATGCTCAATTGGGAATTATTATCAGTATCGTCTCCTTTCGTAATTAAGAACTGTGTCACCTATGAAACGTTAAATGAAGCAACTCCTCAAGGTAGAAAACACAGGAGAAAAAATGCTCTGGATTAAAATAGGAAAACACTGACTTTAGCTTTCTGTAGATGTTACCAAAGATCTGGATTCATTTTATTATGAACTCTGAATATAAGCCCCTCACAAAGACCAAGGTTCCATTGGACTTAAATTTGCATGCCTGGCAATTAGTGTAAGGCACATTGGAATTCTATAAATGTTAAATGTGTGCACAGAGATTCATGGACACTGATGCGTATCTCAATGCCACTTATAATGGATAAGAATTGAAAATAAAACACACTAAATTTCCTGCAATAAGAACTTGGACAAGTATAGTTTGATAAACATACACATTGCAACTATTTAAAATCAGATCACATTCTTGAAGAATAATGATAAATAGAAACTACTCATAATATTATGTCAAAATTAAGCAATATACAGACCCATATTATATAAACGGTAGATCTTTCACAGAAAAATATCTGTAAGCATATGCACCAAAATAAAATGTTAACAATAGTTTTTGGTGTGGTGGAAATATACATGGCTTTAGTTTTTGACATATATACTTCCGTATTTAGTCAAGTTGCTACAATGATCATATCTACTCTTAGGATGAATCAATGAATGAACGAATAAACAAATTAATGACCCCATGAGAATTCAAGAACGATCCCTCCATGATCTTGCAGCCTCATCCCTATGCCTTTTGATTAAAACACACTAGAAGATTTTCTGTCCCAAATACCACTCACTTCATTGGCATGTTGCTAGCATGACTGTTCTGGGTTAAGATGCTGTCTCTATCCAGTTAAAATGCACTTAATTTTAATGAAATACACCTATTTTCCATTATCATAATGAGCTAGAGAGCTACGACCTAACAGACAGTAGATCTCTAAAAAAGCTGAAATGAGACACCAGGTGCAGTGGCTCACGCCTGTAATCCTAGCACTTTGGGAGACCGAGGCAAGGGGATCACCTGAGGCCAGGAGTTCGAGACTAGCCTGGCCAACATGATGAAACTCCATCTCTACTAAAAATTAAAAAATTAGCTAGGTGTAGTAGTGTGTGCCTGTAATCCCAGCTACCCGGGAGGGTGAGGTGGGTGAATTGCTGGAACCCAGGAGGCAGAGGCTGCAGCCCATAGCCCTCCGGCCTGGACAACAGAGTGAGACTTTGTCTCAAGGAAGAAAAAGAGAGAAAGCTGAAATGAGGACAAGTCAATGGGGATTTGGGAGGTGGAAAGGCAAGTGTTGTGAAAGATCCCTCAAGCAGGGCTTCTCAGTAGTTCTGAGTGGGACCCAAGATCTTGCCTTTCTAACAAGCTTCCAGGTGATTAACAAGCTGCCAGTCTGCCCACTGCACACTGGGGTAGCAAGGCACAGAGAATGTTTTCACAGGTTTTTTCCAAAATCCCCACCTGCTCGAGCATTCAGTGGATACCCGTAGGCTATATCTGTATTCTTTCCGGAGTTTCATCCATTGCTAAGGCAAAATCAGGCTCCATCGCAAACATTTTGTTGCTTTTTGAAGAAATACTTGATCCAGCATCCTTCTCTCACAAACAATCTTCTGAGGAGCTCAGGGATTTATAGGCAGTGTTAGGAACTGCACCGCTTACAAGACATAGCACCCTCCTGGGGAAGCATGCACTCATCTTCATGAGGTTGTTTTGATCTGGGCTAGGACCTTGGCACGCTGGTGCAGGTGTGTGGAGCCACCGAGAGACACAGGCTTACTCTAATAATCATGTCCTTGTACAGAATGCAGCTGGTGCTCAGCTGATGGAGAAAATGAGTTACACAAGGTCAAGGTCAAAGCAACTTACAGCTTGTTAAGTACCCCATTTCAGACATGCCTCATTCACTGGTCCTTCCAAAGGGGGATACTGGCACTGGGGCTCCATTCTGGCCATCCTCCTAAACCCATCTTCTGTGATGAAACAGAGTTAACTAGGACCCCATGGTGGCATTTATAATGTGGGAAATCTGCCAGGGGAATATGAGAAATGATCTAACTTTAAAAGTTACGCTAAATAACTGTCATCACCCAACAGCTGCATGGGCTGAGATGGGATGAAATGAGCTCCTTTCACAGCGGGCCTCCAAGTCAAAGCCAGAGAGCCATCTGCCAGGCGAAGAGAGAAAGGATTTCTGCCCAATGAGACACAGAGCCAGATGATCTTGAAGGTCCTTTCCAACTCTAAAGTCTGTGTTTTAAAGTGACACGGGGTTACCTGCCTGGGGAGAAAAGTGGCCCTTTGTATTGGAGGATGAGGGAGAAAAAGACATGTTTAATTTCCTCACCTAAAGGCCAGCAAGGAGCTTTCTCACTTTGTGTTCTCCTGCCAAAGTGATGGGTGAGGGGAAATGAGGGACTTGCTCCTAGAGAAAGGTGGAGATGCCGGTACAGCTGCTCATCCAGGTGAAGGAAGGAGAATGGAGGGCACGTTAACAGCAGAGCCCTGTGCACCAATCAGCCTATGGTGCAAAGACAAAAACATGCAGCTTATGTGAGAATGGGACCTACACCTGAGAAGACAGGCTGGGATCTAGATTTCAGCAATCTTGCTCAGCTCCTAGCCTCAGAGATGAGTCTGCAGGAGCCAAGAAGATAGAAAGGCACATATGTCGAAGAGGAAACACACCGTGGCAGGAATGTCTAGGTCCTGCCCACAACAAAACACTGCACAAGTCACGTGAGGATGTGGAAAGCATCCTGAAAGAGAAGTTGGACACTCCAGGTCTCAGTGTCCAGGTCATACCTGACCAATTACGATCAGATCCCTGGGGGTGAATCCAGGCACTGAGATTTTTGAGACTCCAGAGTGATTTCAAGGTGCAGTCCAAGGTTGACAAGCATGGATCTAATCCCCACTCTGCTACCAACCAAGCAATCCCGGCCAAGTCACTTGACCTCCTTGGGTCCAGCTGAAACTTAGAAGATAAGAGAGATCCGTGGCTAAGGTCTTCTTCAGCAATACATGTCCTATTGCTCCATGAAACTTTTAAAGCTTGTAGTTATTTCTACCCATTTAGTCTTAAAACCTGACTGACATTCACAGTACTCACAAGGCTCAAACCACAGAATTCCATTATTTTCCTAGTGTGACCTACAATTATCGAAAAAAATTATATCTTTCTTACTCTTTTAATATTGTTTGCTGCTAGCCCTCCCTATGCCCGCTCCCCCGTGAAATGCTTTCCCCTGGGCTTGCAGGAAATGAAAAGGCAGTTGGGGAGAGATTTCCATTATGTGTACTTATTGCTTTTTTCTTTTCTGTAGCAGCTGCAGTTAAGGGCAAAAAGTCGTTAAGTATTTTGAAATATCTGACTGTCACACTATTCATTGCTGGAACTGCAGATAAGACTAAGCTGCCTTAAAAAAAAAAAAACTAAATCAGTGATAAGTAACTTTAATGCATGACTACTGTACACTACTTTATACATGAGAATAAATTAGGTGATTAGGAAAAAAAGACTAAGCTTTAGAGTTACTCAAACACACAAAGGTCATTAGAAACTATTCCATAAACGATTCAACTATGTATTATTTTACAATGGCCTCTAGGGATGAAAGGCAAATGGACCCTTAACCTTTCTCCTCAGGAACCAAGGGCTATTTCATTAACTCTGGTCTTTTCTGAGGCACCTGATCATACACACAGTTCCAAAAGAAAAACATAATCCAAACAATTGTTGGAAATGTTTTTCTATTTTCTATCATGGAAAAAAGGGTAACATTTAGGGTGGCTGCTCATGTGTTTATTTTGTACTCAAAGGTCAAGTAAAACTTAAGTGAGGTCAAAAGAGCTTGTTTGTCTTTTTCTTATTTTATATCACGTAACTTGAAACTACTCTTTAACTCTCTCCTCTCCAAACATCACAAGACAATCTTGGATGTAAGCACTGCGGCATAGCTATCCATTGGTATCTTGAAATTGAGAGTCTAATAATACTTGCTCTTGTATTTCATAATTTAAAAAATACTTCCTCATCATGCATTATCTCTCACAACACATCCTCTCACCCTTGTCTCAAAGCTCTTCCCTCTCTTGACCAAGATTCATAAAATCTCTTCATTGGAAAAGATATCAGATGTCACTTGGTTGAACCTGCTGGAGTGTGTTCTACAAAAATCCTTATGGTGATCACGTGGCCTCAGCTGGAATAGACCTCATAGGTATGAATGAGTTCATTCATTCATTCAATGATCCAATAAACTTACTTGCCTATTATGTGTGCAGCAATCCCTCTTGCTAGTGCTAAGGAAAAAGAATGATCAAGGCATGACCATTTGTTAGGTTCTAGTCCAGCTGGGGAGAAACTGGCAACTAAACCAAAATCTATGTTTGGGGCACACAGAAGAGAGTGACTAGACTTAGACTGAGTTGATAAGTGCTATTCAGAGAAGGCTTAAGGAGCAGGTAGTTCAGATCATCAAAAGGGTCATCAGAAGCAAAAAATCAGAAACATAACATCGTAGAGAGTCCTCAGCATGGTGAAGGCAGCAGTGGTGACATTATGTCCATTTCTTGCCTTAACTCTAAGAGGACTGGCAGTTTCTGTCCTTCCTTTGGGATGGTGAAGAAAGCACATGAAGAAGCTACACAAAGAGGCCACGTAGAATGAAAAGTCCTAACATTCGGAAAGGCAGTCTAGTCATCAAGTCCTAGTTGAGCCTCAGCAGAATTGAGCCATAGCCCCACTTGACCACAAACATAAAAAAGCCCTCAAGAACTACCAGCAGAAGAACTGCCCAGCTGAACCCAGCCATCCCATAAAACCACAAGCAATAATCAAATGGATATTGTACTATTTTTTGAGATGGAGTTTTGCTCTTATTGCCCCAGCTGGAGTTCAATGGCATGGTCTCGGCTTACTGCAACCTCCACCTCCTGGGTTCAAGAGATTCTCCTTCCTCAGCCTCCCAAGTAGCTGAGATTACAGGTACCCACTACCACACCTGACTAATTTTTGTACTTTTATTGGAGACAGGGTTTCACCATGTTGGTCAGGCTGGTCTTGAACTCCTGCCTTTAGGTGATCCACCTGCCTCAGCCTCCCAAAGTGCTGGGATTAAAGGTGTGAGCCACCACACACACTGGTTATTGTATTTATGCCACTAAGTTTTGATGTAGTTATCCAGCCAGAGGTAACTGAAACACTCAGAAAACTTCACAGAATTTAGTAAGGCTAGAATACAGGGAATACTTAAAGGAGTGAAATAAATGAGGCTAGAGCGATGACAGAGACCACACCCTGATGGACTAAGTAGTACACCAGTTAGTAGAATGAGGATGGAGTGGCATCACTTCCTGCAGCCATTCCTCCTACCTGTGTTATGCTTTATCTTCCTTTACTACTCAACCTCCTTACGTAGTAAATCTCAGTCCAGTTCAGAACTCCAATTTCATATTTGACATAAAACAATCTCCTCCCACTCTGGAAGCTAGAGTGTGAACCAGGTCTTGGAATAGGGATGGAAGTTCTTTCATTCTTCTCCTACCCATCTTTCTTAGGGCCCTGGTCCTTCAAAGTAGGAGAGAGGATACCAGGGAAAATAAAACCGGCAAAGCCCTCTTCACTTAACTGGGAGCAGTTGTGACCCAGTCCTGGTTAGCTCCTGATAGCAGAAGATGCCCTCTATGTGCTAACTTCTGCATGATGCATGGGCATGGCTTGCCACTTGGCCTCTACCCCTACCCTTTTCTGGAGTGTGCCTATAATCCCAGCTACTCAGGAGGCTGAGGCAGGAGAATCGCTTGAACCCAGGAAGGGGAAGTTTCAGTGAGCCGTGATTACACCATTGCACTCCAGCCTGGGAGACAAGAGCCAAACTCCAACTCAAGAAAAAAAGGTCCCTGCAAGCTGCCCCACTGATGGGAAACGGGGTTAGGCTTCTGCTTCAGTTCTTTACCCACCCCTGCCATTCCCACCTCCCACATCTCATCCACAGCTACTTGAGGTTACTGTACCTTTGCTGGCAGGCAGCCCCCTTGGAGGGGCAATGGAAGATGTGTCACACCCAGTTGCCTTTCATAGAAAAGGCACACTTTATCGGCCACTCAAAAGGCAGCTCGCAGGCTGTTCCCTGTTGCCCTGTCTCCCTCTCCCCTGCCTCTATTTCCAATTATTGTTCCTGCTCAGATAGGCCTAGTACCTAAGCAGATGTGCATTCTACTCTTCTATTGGGGAAGAAGAAAGAACCAGGGGGAGGGAAGGAAAAAAATCTCAGCACAAACACTGCCTTTCCCCCACAACCATAGCAACAGCAATGAACCTAGAAATGGTTTTATGGCCA
>CAUYLG010028799.1:0-18346 GCA_963573385.1 Cacajao melanocephalus
AGTGTTACTATTTAGTTATTTCCTTTTATATAATCCTTTGTATATAATCATATATTAGTTCATAGAATGAGTGCCTAAAGAATATCTTACCACTCAGTTATTTCCATATATATATATATATATATATATATATATATATAAAACAATATCTTAGTTCATAATCAGAGGAATGACTAGAGTAGACATGGTACAGAGCATGAATTAAGGAATAAGCAGCTTATAGTTGGAGGAATGTTTGGAGCAGACATGGTGCAGAGCATGATTTAAGGGAAAAACAGTTATACCAGGACAAGAATCCATGGCCCAGGCAGCAGCGTAAAGATACCTGCTGTACGGCAGGCTTGGGACAAGAGCCACTCCTCCTGATAAAGGAGTTGTAGGACCTTGCTCCAGTTCTTGTGGAAGGCTGCCCTCAGACTAGCAATCCCTCAGCATCCAGGGCTGAAAACCCCTCTGGATAATCGCACCTTGGTGACTGTGAACTTTATCAGCTCTTGAAACTGTGCTAGCTCAAAAGCATCCTCCGATAGAACTCATTGGAAGCTGCCAGCAGGTGGCGATAGACCCTGACAGGTCTGTCACTGCTGTATGACTTAAGCATCCTCCTATAGATATTCTTAGGAGTAGCATGCCCACAGATAGGAGTTATTGCACACTGAACCCTCTTCACTGTGCACAGCCCACCTCTATGCCTCGGTGACCTAATGGGGGTGAACCCCTTACTGCACACGGCCCACCTCCATGACCTAATGGGGGTGGACCCCTTGCTGCACACTGTCCACCTCCTAGCCTAGGTGACCTAATGGGGGTGGACTCCTTGTTTTATTGCTCACGACCCTATCACTATCCTTAAAGATGACTTCACTCACTACCCTGTCCCTAACCTATACCCAATAAATACAGATGCTTCTGGACATTCGGGGCCTCGCCTGTCTCCGCTTATAGGTGGCATGGCCCCCCTTAGCCCAGCTGTGTTTTCCTTGTACTTCTGTGTCCTGTCTCTTTATTTCTCAGATCCTGTGCTCAGCACAGCATCAGGGACACCCCACGACCCTGTGGGGCCGTTAGCCCTACACACAAATAACCTGGAGGAGTCTGTGTTTTCAAAACACCAGCATATGTTTCCAGAAAATGGAAAACCAAACTTTGTTAATACTGCAAAAGTTGTCCTGCCGTAATCCTGAAACAATATGTTGCTAGTTTGAGGACACAATATGTTGGTATTTCAGAGGGGATCTCACAGGCACTTAACAGCATATATAGACATTTATGAGGAAAAGTTATTCACTGAAGTTCCAACATTAGTTTGTCAAATGCCAATGTCATTCCTAGAATATTAAGGGACTAGTTTATTTAGAATTTAAATCATAATCTTTGAAATTTTAAAATATATAAAATTATATTTTTTAAGATGTGAACCATTGAGAGGCAGCATTGGTTTTTTTTTTTTTTTTTTTTTTTTTAAATCTCAGTAGGAAATAATTTAAAATAGTGATGCCCGCTACATCTGCAGATTTGTTACACTGAACAGTATAATGAGTAGTTAAAAGTTGCAGTGTATCTATATGTGTATACATGTATTACGGTTTTGCTTTTGTCATTATCAGATGAACACTCTCAGGTCTTTTCCGGGTATGGTCTGGATATCATCAAACAGTTGAACCCAGACATAGCCAAAATATTTTCTCTTAGCTTCTCTTGGGTACTAACTCTTATCTATTGCTGTTTGTGCTTTAGCTAAATGCAGTTATTTTGCAATGCAAATCAATCATTAAATGGACCATATTCTGGTTGTTTCACTGAGTATATAGACTTGCTTTAATTGTTAACGCAGGCTCATATTCTTTTTTAAGTCTCATGTCTGTGCTAAATAAACAAGGGACAAATACGACCTCTGTCTTTTTGGTGAGAGGAAATAATTTAGGTCAATAGCATATCTTTTAATTCAGAAGACCGTTAATGGCACCAAAGAGGCTTTTATTCAACTAAATAATCACTGCTTGGAAATAGTCTGCTGAATGAATATTTAAGAAAGCTGCTTCTCTATTCTGAGATTCATGGATTCTTCTGAAATAATTTACTTGGAAACTGTCGTTATCTTTTTGTATTTTATGATATCCTATTCAACATAGGATTTTTAATGGGGTTTCAATTAAATGTGATTCTTATTTTTAAAGCACTAGCTGAAAAATAGAACACACTTTGATAACTGCTATTGGATTAATGGTTTTGTATTGTGGCTTAACTGTTTTTTGGACCCTGCTTGATATTCAAGTGTGGGAAGCTGATAACAGTGATTTTATTTATATTCTTATTTTTGCATAAAATTATGTTTACGACTATGAGTTTACTTCTTGCTTTCTTAAACACAATTCTGCCTCTCAGAAATTCTTTTATCACTTATCCATTAGGAAAGCTGTATTTAAGCTGCAATTTTTGAACTATTTCCTCCTTCTGAACATGTGCATGTTTAGATGTAAAGTGCTTCTTTGTCTTCACATTATGTAGAAAACTAATCTTATAATAGAAATGCTAAGATTACCTAGAAAACTAGAATAATAAGCAATCTATCTTTTTTGTAATTTTCAAGTTCAATATAAAACAGTATTATACACCTTAAATTCATAACAATAAAAAATATTTTTCAACCTAAAATTTACTTCTGAACTTAATGCATGACTTTAAATGTAACGTTTATATTCTAAAATACCTTAATTGTATACCTGCCGTAAGAAGGTGTACTATTTCAACCTTGATAGTATACTGCCATAAGAAGGAAAGAAAAGAAAAGGCAATATTGGGAAAAAAAGAACAATTTTCTATTGATAGTTTTTTCAGGGGCTATGAGCTGGTAAAAAATCTGATGCCTGATTACACTGAACCTTGTGTAACTTGATATTTAGATTGTACTATATGAGAAGCCCATTATAGTACATTTAAAAAAATCCTCAAATAGTAATTATCACTTATTTAAGAATTCTTATTCTGTAGACTTTACACATTTTTGAAACATAGTAGAAATTAATATTGATGTATCTATTTTAGTCTGTAGATCTAAAGTATCAAAAATATAATTAGGATTAGCTATTTACTAATTTACTAAACACTTAACCTCTGTGAAAAGCTTCTGACTACTAATATTGTTGCTGTTTGTTTTTTTTTACACCATAACCATTCTTCGTTGACCACTGCATGCAGATAGTTGGAAGTAAAGTTACGGTGAGTACAAAAGATGTGTTTTACACTTAGATATAAATTTGTGGTTTTGTAAATTGTGATATTTGCTTGTAGTGTTTTATATGTTTGGTTCTTTTGGTGTATAGTTTACCAAAGCAGTGAGATTGAATATTATGATCAGGTGATTAGAATTTAGCCTGGGCAAGTATTTTTCCTGTGGTTTTTGAAGATGTTTTAGAACTAGAATATGCTTGTATATTTTATCTTAGAAGTTTTCACATTTTTTTTTTTGGAATTATGCCTGTCAGTCTTTATGATTCTGATGAAATTGTACATTTTACCTCAATTTATCAGGAGGAGAATCCTAAAATGTTGGTTTATGCTAACAGGATTTCTTATTAAAATACGTCACTTTGATTTCAGTGTTACTGAGCACATAGAGTAATGACAACAACCCTTTCCATGAAGTCAGGAGGCCCGGGTGCTTGTCTTTGTTGGATGCTGCTAATCAGCTTTGCTACTTTGGGCAAGTCATGTAATTTCTCTGGGGTTCACTTATTAAATGGATAAATTGAAATGATTAGCTTAAATTATCTTTTTAGATTCTTTCCGTGGCTGTCATTTAAAGGTTTTATATTCAAGGCACTGTATTTCAGTGCTATAATTACATGATACACTATTACATAACATGCCCAGAGTGGCCTGTATTGTGATTGAGAGCTATTTGTAATTACCTTATCTTCATGACCAAGCACTCTCTAGAGACCAGGGTGGTAGGAAACATTATCTTTAACATCATTGAGTACTGAGATATCTAGAATAGTGAATGTGTTTGTTTTGCTTTTAAAAATGGATTTCTTTTTTTTTTCTTTATTTTGCTCTTTTTTTAAAATTCATGTGACATCTAGGGGAAAAGCCATCATCCTTTCAATAAAATTTCAAAAATGAACAAATATTTCTTTAGTGCTTATTATATGCCAATAATTATTCTAGGTGCACTGATGACGGGAAAGTAAGAATGAGATAGGACCTAGTTGATATGTGTTGAAATAATCAAACCTTAAATTGTGCATGCTGGCTATAAATGTAATAGGAATTCATAAATAGGAGAGAGAAGTAAGGTTGGAGTAATTAGAGAAAAATCTATGTAAAGTTCTGCACTTAAACTGGGCTTTCAGAGTTAGTTACGATGGCTAGGGAGGAGAGACTTTGGAGAAGCTCTCAGGTTCTGGAAGTAATATTAAATGCAAAGGCCTAGAGAGAGAACCAAACTACGTGTGTGGAGGCAGAGAAGAGGGAAGTGAGAGATGAGGTTGACTTTGTTGAAACAAAGAATGTATATTTTAAAGAGTAAAAAATCAAATTGAAAGAGGGTCTTGAAGTCCAGGCAGAAAATTATAAATTAATTTGATCAAGGAGGTAACATGATGGAAGCAGTGTTTAAGGAAAATAAATTTGAAAGGTAGATAGGCTGTATTAGGCTAATGTTTCTCAAAGTGGAAAGTACATAAAAATGCAAATATTGTCCTGCTCCAAGAAGATTGTGATTCAGGTGGTCTGGGATATGGCCAAGAAATTTGCATTTTTATCTAGCACCTCCAGAGATTCTGTTAAGGTAGCCTGAGTAATATACTTCACACTTTAAGAGGTACTGGATTCTGATAGACTTATTTGGGAAGCTACCTAGGAGATTTTTAAGTGAGTCAGTGAGGATTTGTATTAAATTGGAGGCTAGGTGGGATTAAATAAGGGAGTTCGGGGAGATAAAGAGATTTTTAGCTTATTTTAACAGTGGCTGGAACCAGCCTGCATTTCTACTTTTGTACCAACTCTTCTCCCCTAATTACCTACACTGTTACTTCCTTAGTTCAGACTGTCATCATTTAACACCCTTGTGATTGCTGTAGCCTACCAAGTAGTCTCCTTGTCTTCAGTCTCTCACCCACCCTTGCATATTCTACATTGTTACCAGAGATCTTGCTCCAGCAGTACCCTCTTATCTGCAGTTTCATTTTCTGTTTCAGTTACCTGAGGTGCAGCACACTAAGACATTTTGAGAGAGAGAGACCATATTCACATAATTTTTGTTTTTGAGACAGGGTCTCACTCTGTTGCCTAGGCTGGAGTACAGTGGCACAATCTTGGCTCACTGTAGCGTTGATCTCCTGGGCTCAAGTGATCCACCTTAGCCTCTAGAGTAGCTGGGACTACAGGCACATGCCACCATGCCCAGGTAGTTTTTGTATTTTTTTGTAGAGATGGGGTTTTGCCATGTTGCCCAGGGTGGTCTCGAATTCCTGAACTCAAGCAATCCACCTGCCTTGGCTTCTTCAAGTGCTGGGATTACAGGCGTGAAGCACCACGTCCGGCCCACGTAATTCTATTATAGTATATTGTTATCATTGTTCTATGTTATTAGTGATTGTTAATTTCTTACTGTGCCTAATTCATAAATTAAGTGTTATTATAGGTTTGTATGCATAGGAAAAAACACTATATATAGAGTTTCAGAACCATCCAGAGTTTTAGGCATCCATTGGATGTCTTGCACCATACCTCCTGTGGATAAAGAGAGACAACCGTATTTCCCTCCTCAAAACCTTCAAATGCATCCCTGTTGTCCTTTGTGATCTCATCCCTGCCTACTTCTCTAATTTCATCTCCTGCTTCATTTTTACTGGTGCCTGTCTTCTATCTGTACAGGAACACTTGGCAATTCCTTCATATCTTCTTCTTTAATACCTTTAAATCAAGCATGTTCTATTTTTTTGAGCTGGAATGCTGTTTTCTTCTTTAGTGTGTTCAGCAAGCTCCTAAATATCCATCAAGATTAAGCTTCATGTCCATCTTAGGAGAAGCTGTCCTGGGTAACTCCTTCCTTCCCATAGCACCATATTTATAGCTCTATCATTATATTTAACATATTTTATTATAATAAATCATTTATATGTTCTTTTAAATAAACCATATATAGCCTGCTGGCCTTCCCTTTTGCAACCTTTACTATATTACATCTTCAGGTCCTATCTTTATTCTGTTTACCTGTGTGTCTTCCCCATTAGATCTAGTTTCTTGAACGCAGAAGCTGTGTTCATTGTGCAAAAAGGACATAGAAATGATTTATTATAGTAAAATATGTTAAATATAATGATAGAGCTATAAACATGGTGCTATGGGAAGGAAGGAGTTACCCAGGACAGCTTCTCCTAAGATGGACATGAAGCTTAATCTTGATGGATATTTAGGAGCTTGCTGAACTGTGTGTACTATATATGTGCTGTGCTGAACTATATATATATATATTTCCCAGAGTGTTTTATAAAACAGCATAATGAGTTATGTGTTTTGATCCACAATATAAACTAGTTTATACCCTCTGTCTTATCTGGGACCTTTGAGTATGCAAATCTTGCTATAAAGGGAAGAAACTATAGGAATTAGCTTCTAGAGGAAATGATTAAGGGTTTGTTCTAGAGTTTAGGTGGGATGGTTGCCTTAAAGAAGAAATTTTTTTTTTCTGCAACTTCAGGGAATAAGAAAACAATATATAAGATCACTGGTGAAAATCAGGTAAAAAGGGGCTTATGCTCACAGTCTCATTAATCTTCAACAGATGGAGAGGTGTTTATTCATTGATAAAAAGGGCAGGTAGGAATTTTATAGAGGTGTTTCAAAAAGAAATTCTAGGATAACCAGTTTAAGTATTGCAGTTGCCTAGAGAGTACATACATTGGTCCAGAAATGAGTGATATGAAAGCCAGATTGCAATCTGAAAGATGGAATATGTAATGAACTAGGAGGTAGGCATAGACCTGTTTTGCCTTTGTCTATCCATTGTTGATTAGAAGCAGAAATGAAGGCATTTGAGGCTCTCCAGATCTTGAGCTACCATCAGTCTTTACTTTTCACTATTCTATGTAAATTGTATTTTAAAAGTCAAGCTAGGAAACTGCCTGTTACCTGAACAAAACCACCCCTTTAGCTGCAGGCAGTATTGCTTCTGACTTTGCTCAAGCGATCTTTTTGTATAGAATGTTTTCTTTCCTTTGTCATCATTCTAACCATCCTCTACAGCTCTTCCATGAAGCCTATCTTGATCCTCCCTCCCATTTCTACCTACAGTAATTTATCTGAACTTCCACAGCACTTTATTTTTAACTCTTATGGAGTCACTCTTAAGTTATAGTTCCTATTTCATTATATATTCCTTAAAGGCTTTTAGAATACTCCTATTTAACTTTATGCCTGTAGTAATTTATATCCTCAAATAATAGTCTCTCACATACTATGAGTCTTTGTATGTCCACAATACAGACTCTATGAAGGAATGCAAATTTTAGTAGTGATCATGGACCTGCTTTCAGATTTTGTCTCTGCTACATACTAGCTATGTGACCTTGGATAATTTACTTCTCTGAATGTCAGTCTTTTCATTGATAAAATGAAGAGAATAATACCAAATTTGTGATATTTTTGAAATACGTTATTTATGTTTAATATATTTAACATATTTTTGAAGTATCTTGTTTATGTTTAATATATTTAACATGTAAAGAATCTTGCAAATAGGTCTGAATTACATTTTTTTAAAATGTCTTGAATTCTACAAAATGCTTGATATGAAAGTCGTGGTAAAATGAGATAAGTCTGTGAGCTGCTTTTTTTTGTTGTTAAATGTTCAAGATGTTTGCTATTTGAAGGTTTAAAGGGAAAAATAGGATTTATTCTGGGTCAAGAATGGTGGGAAGGATTCAGCTGGATGCTGGAAGGAGAATGGTTTGCCTGTTTATTGGAAGCTGTTTGTTATGTGGTGTGGATTATTGCTGGGCTTTGAGGAAAAAAGGAAAATCATTTATGATCTCAAGTTAATATTGACAAGATTATTTTAAAGATTTAATAAAATAGTTGAGGATTTGGTATAGATACTGTGCATGATGGGAAATGATAAAGTATCTTTCTATAGATCTCTAGAAATAGCAAAGAGAATTTGGAGTAGGGTAGAGATATAGAACTGAATGACTTTTTTCAATGGCTTCTAGTTAATAAGTGTTACAGAATTTTGTGAAGCAAAATAAATTGTTTTCATTATTTAGTAGCACAACTCATGAAACAGATTTAGAAAACAGTTAAAATGATTGATTTGATTTCGTTGCAAGCCAGGAATAATTTATCCACAGGTAGAAAAATAAGCATTCTTCTGTGAAAAAAAGTAAGAATTGATATGATTACATATGATAGTTGGAAAATAGCAAGCATTGTAATGACCAGACCTTACAATGTTAAATAAGAGGTAATTTAATAAGTTGGCAGCAGCAACAGTTTTTTGGGAAAGCATTTGTCTTGTCATCAGAAGTGCCTGAGTTTGAATCCTGATGCATCACCCATTGATTCCCTGTGACCCTGTAAATCTCTCTAGACACAGTTTCATTCCTTTCTTAAACACAAAGTTACTGGGTACTTATTAGTGCCAGGCATTATTCTAGGTGCTAGAATGATGAACCGTATAGATAATGTCTTCATGGAACTTATATTCAAGATGGGGAAACAGAATATGACATGCATCAAATATAATGACAGGTAAGCGCTATTAAGAAACAAAAAACAAAAGCAAGATGAGAAAGCAGAGAGTGATCAAGGATGTGGTATTTTACATAGGCAAACTCTTTGGGCAAATGACATTTGAATGGGCAAATGACGTTTGAATGGCGACCTGGATTAAAATGAGAACAGCCATGCAAATATCTAGGACAGAGAGAACAGCAAATGCGAAGGCCTTGAGGCAGGAGTGTGTTTGGAGTATCTGAAGGAATAGCAGAGGCCACTGTGCGTGGCATGGGGTAAACAAGGGAAAGTGTGGGGTGTTTAATAACCAATCCCAAGAGTTAGTTAGGATGACTGAAAACATGTTAAGCATAGTTAGTGGGTTGTTAATTTGGAAAGATAGGTTCACGTGATTTTAGGCGAGAGATGTTGAGGAATTTTTACTTTGATAGCCAGCCAGGAGCCCAGGAAGGGTTTGAGCCATGGCATGACAAAATCCAAGGTGTATTTGGGGAATATTAATGTAGCAGTGGGAATTAGAGAGGTTAGATATAAGGGCATGGAGATCAAGTTGGGGGTTGTTGCTGTAGTTTAAGTAATAAGACCCTGAACTGGAGTGTGGTTAGTAGGAACTAAATGGAGGGTATAGATGAGAGACAGAGACTGTGGAAGTAAAATATCCCAGCATCAGCAAATGATTTTAAAAGGCCAGAAGAGATATGTGAATCAGTAATGACTGAAATTTCAAGCATGGGTGACCAAAATGACTTGAGCATTCATAGAGTAGTCAGGAACAAGACCAAGTTTGGAGTAAAAGAAGATTGAGTTCACTTAGATATGTTAATCAGGGAGAAATTACTAGAATCACAATAGCATGAGTAAAGTTATCACCATGCAAGAACATTTATTTAGCTCTTACAGCATTAGCAGTGTAATTTTATAATTTGGTTGTCTGTTTCAAACTACTGCTTTTACTATTTCAAATGTACTCTCTGTATATTGCTGCTGAGACTATGTTGCTGATCATTCTAATAACGTTTACATGCCTAAAAACTTGACGACTGAATATCTTTACTAGGTATTGAAGGCCAAATATGCTTGTAGGTGATTTAGTGGACCAAGATAGAGAAGAGTGAATCCTTTTGGTGGCCTGTAGTATCATTTACCAGATAAACCATCTGACATAAGAGGTCGCATTGTACCTTTTGCAATGTTTCTAAATAATCTCGGTCAAAAAAACAAAACAAGCCCATCATAGTGAAGGTCAGAAACAAATGGATACTTCTTTGCCCTAATGGAACATGGGAATCATGAGCACTAATTGAATGACTGTTGCAAGTGTTTTCTCAAAATAGAGCCAAATGAACACCCACCCCCCACTGCCCCCTTCCCCAGACTGATGAAGAAGGTAATACTGAGAGTAAGTTCTTGTTAAAAGTATAAACGTGGCTGGGCACGGTGGCTTACGCCTGTAACCCCAGCACTTTGAGAGGCCGAGGTGGGTGGATCACTTGAGGTCAGGAGTTCAAGACCAGCCTGGCCAACATAGTGAAACCCTATCTCTACTAAAATACAAAAATTAGCTGGGCATGGTGGCAGGCACCTGTAATCCCAGCTACTTGGGAGGCTGAGGCAGGAGAGTTGCTTGAACCTGGGAGGCAGAGGTTACAGTGAGCCGAGATTGCGCCATTGCACTCCAGCCTGGGTGACAGAGCGAGACTCTGTCTCCAAAAAATAAAAAAAAAATATATATACCCATATGATCAGGCTTAAAAGAATAAATTTATAATGTTATCATGTATTTCTTACTGTAAGCTACCTACTAATAGTGATATACCTAAAATACCACCAAATGTGGCAGCATGCTTTGTGGGCTGTTAAGCTGTTACTACATTAATAAATTGAAATTTTATTACTTTATTTATAGAATAGTATCTTAATGATTACCTCATGTAATATTACACTTGTGTCAGGCTAATTATTTGAATATGTTCTGTGAAAAAAGATTAAACCTTATTTTTCCTTTTTTCTCCTTTTTTATAATTGTATAGTCCAGAAGGGGGAGACAAAACATTGATTATTGGAGGTTGAAGTAGCTGCTTCACGATGCTAAAACATTGCATTCTTGCACTCCAATTTGATTTTTTAAAATGGGCTGAGAAATTGTAGGATAGTTGCTACTGTAAAATATTTAGTTTTATGATGGTGGTAATTTTGTTAAAAATCTAAATTTAATCAGAATAAAAATAATGCCATTATTTTAAACTAGTATATATAACGTAGAAAAACTCATTTAGTAATCAGATGAAAATAAGACCTGAGACTATTTAATGATGGTATGTTATAAGTTATCTTTTAAAAATAGCACAAACACTATTAAAGTACCAATTTCAGTCTTCTCTAATTTCACATTCATTATGTGCAATGAGTAGCTACTTTCCCATTTCCTAATGTTTTAACACTGCAAGCTAACTTGTATATTATACTTGGTTGGTATATGTATTTGTTTTGAAAGGTTTTGTTATTTAAATTTCCATTTATTTTTGGAACACTAGCTTGTCAGTTCCTTCCCTTCTGGTGCATTGTCATAAATTACATTGTTTCATCATGCCAGATTAAATTCATTGTTTAATGAATGTTTAAGTATAGATTATGAAATATTAACAAGTCATCTTACCTTGGGCATTTGGAAATGTCTAAAAGACATGAATATTAGTATTACGTTTAGACATATTTTGAAAATTGATTATAGTAATATTTATGAATATGGGTCATTATGTTTTGTAATATATCCTGATATTAGAAATGAAAAGATGTATATTTCAGTATGATATTGCATCACAAGTTCATTAGCTGTGCATTTTTATTGTGACCATGTTGGATATTTCTATTGAAGATTTTTCTGTGTGTATATAATCAGGTAAAATAATGGATTTAAAATCTGATGCTTGGTATAAGACATTTAAGACTAGCATAGCCATTATTTTTCACACTGGGTTGGTTTATTTTACTTTCTAACTATGGCAAAATTTTGATCATCTATATAGAATGAGGTAATTATACGATGTCTTTTTTTGTGTTTTTGTTATGAAGTAATATAGTCTCTACAGTATGTATCCTTTGAAAGCTCTGTATAAAATTTGCTATTTATGAGGCAATTCTTTCACCATGCATATATCCTTGTTAGCAGGGGAAAAAGAGGAAACAATCAGATTATGATCAATGTTTAAAAGTTACCTTAGGCTAAATGCAGTTGGCTCACGCCTGTAATCCCAGCACTTTAGGAGGGCAAGCGGGGAGGATCACTGGAGCCCAGGAGTTCAAAATCAGCCTGGGCAACATGACAAGACCCTGTCTCTACAAAAAATGAAACAATTAGCTGGGTGTGGTGGCACACTCTGTAGTCCAGTCTCCTAGGGAGGCTGAGGTGGGAGGATCTGGGAGGTCAAGGCCATAGTGAGCCGAGATGGCGCCACTGCCCTCAAGCCTGGGTGACAGAGTTGAGACCCTGTCTCAAAAAAAAAAAAGTTAGCTTAGCTACTGTATATAAAATTTTGACCTTTTCCTCATATATTTGATTCAGTTTCCCATTTTAGTTAATCAAGTTACTTTTGTCTGCATATCTGTTTGGAAAGGACTGTTTGGTTGAACCAACATTAGTTCCTTTGAATAAGTAGAACAGGATAATCTTAAAAATGCCACCTTAGATTTATGAAGTGTTTTATAGTGTTTAAAGCCCTTCATGTATTTACTCATTTAAGTCATGTGTTGTATGTATTTCTGTAGGTTTGTGCATCAGTTTTTCAGAAGACATTGCTTCCATCCCCAAATTCTTGGAGGCTAGTTAGAGTCTGGCCTTGTCAAATGGAGTTTTTTTTGGCTAATAGCTATATGGACAGTCTTTTGAGTAGTATATGCTGACCAAGGTATTTCCTGTCAATGGTCCACTGATATTCATAACATTTAAAAATGATAATGATATTCATAACTTGTATTAGTAGCTAGTTTATATGGTTGTGTGAAATGCTTTGTGGGTCTGCATCGCTAAAGAATGGCGATGTCACCAGTGACATTTAGAGTAATTTTTTTTTTACTGTGGTGACCATAATTTAGATACCATGATTACTACATTAATTGCATGCACTCTTATGGTTGCAGCCACAATTACCTATTAAAACAGTATAGAAAAAAAAGAAATTTAACAGCATCAAACATACTGAAAGCTTTTGGGTTCAGTTTTTATGCTGATCTGTTTGTGAATTTTTAGTAACCTGTCATGGTTCTTTTCTTTAATGAACTTGTGATCTAAGGAGAAAATAACTGCTTGTGCAATGTAACTCTTGTGCTTGGAGAATGTAACTGCTTTGTATATTTCAGGTAAATCATTTATTTTTATTGATGACTATGATGCTTTTTTGGCAGATTGCTTATGCACTCAGAGCTCTTCTACAAAGTGTGATTGGTGTCTGTATCCAAAATATAATATGTATTCTATGTGTTTATATGTCTCTCTATATCTGTTTATCCATCTTTCTGTCTCTCCTCCCAAAGTTAAACGAGCTTAAATAGGTTCCCTCTGTGTTAGAAAGCGGAGCAGTATTACTAGAGAACTGAGGCTCTTCCTCAAAATAATTTCAGATCTTATTGCGTGGAGTGCTTTTGCTTGGAATGAGAAAACCTATGGGCTATGGGCTGAATTGTGCCCCCTACTCTCCCCAAATTCGTATGTTGAAACCCTAACATCTCAGAATGTGACTGTTTTTAGAGGTAGGGCTTTTAAAGTGTTAAGTTTAAAAAAAAAAAAAAAAAAGAGGCCTTTAGTGTGAGCCGTAATCCAGTCTGACTGGTGTCCTGCTAAAAGGACATTTGGACACACGGAGATGCCAGGATTGTGTGCAGGCACAGAGGAAAGGCCATTTGAAGACAGAGAGAAAAGATGGCCATCTACAATCCAAGGAGGGAGGCCACAGAAGAAACTAAACTTGCTCACACTTCGGTCTTGGACTTTTAAGGTGAAGAATGGGGAGAGGGGCTGGATGTGGTGACTCACACCTGTAATCCCAGCACTTTGGTAGGCTGAGGGCAGATCACTTGAGGGCAGGAATTCAAGACCAGCCTGGGAGACATGGCAAAATGCCATCTCTACTAAAAATATAAAAATTAGCTGGGTGTGGTGGTGCATGCCTGTTCCAGCTACTTAGGAGACTGAGGCATGAGAGTCACTTGAACGGAGGCAGACGTTGCAGTGAGCTGAGATCATGCCACTGCACTCCAACGTGAGCAACAGAGTGAGACTCTGTCTCAAAAACAAAGCAGGGGGAAGAAAACAAATTTCTGTTATTTGTGTCCCAGTCTTTGGTATTTTATTATGGCAGCCCTAGGAAACTAATACAGTATATAACGGTCATTTTGTTGTATTTAACACTGAATAATAGCAAACTTTTAGAGAAAACTAAGTGCCAAGAACTGTGCTCGGCAGGCTTCATGTAAAGCCTAATTTAATCCTCATAAGAATTATCACCCTCATTTTATAGATGAGGAAATTGAGGCTTAGAAAAATAGGTACATTGTCTGGGGTTACTTAGTAAGTGGGAGAGCTGGGATTTGAATCCAGTCAGACTGTCTTCAGAGCTTGGCCTCTTAACCAGTACCTAAGTAAGATTTGGTGGATTTCGGGCAGTTGTGGATAATAATTGATACCACAGGTATTCATCCTCTCTAACACTGTTAATATTTAGTCTTTCATCATATGCTAATAGGCAATTCTTATTTTCTGCCAACTGGAGAATGCCTACAGTCATACCTACAAGACAGAGACAGCCCTGCCCATGGAAAAGCTGCTATATTACGGAGAATTAAAGACCTCTGTGCATGGTGTTGCACAATGGGCCAAAAATGACTCTGCTGACACGGTCTTTGTGGCTTCTATAGCAGATGTTCACAAACAGGTAACATCAATGCAGATAAACCATATACTCAGCAATTTAAATGTGAGGAAAAAGACACATAAATATTAGAAAGAATCACATATTTGGCAATGGCCTATAATTCTATCTAAGCCATTTTCTTTGTGTCTGAAATAGATTAACCATTGTGCTTCTTTTTTTTTTTTCCATCTGTGTGTTCACCTTTCTTATGCTCTGTTGCCTTTTTAAAATTAATTTCAATTAAACATTAGTTTTGTTTAAATAATACTCTGTAATTAAAATGCTTATAAGCTCTCAGAGGGCAAGGACATATCTGAATACACCATAGACATTTTTAAATACACGAGACTATAACAGCAATAAAATAATTAAACATCCTTTTGTCCAATCTCTACATATTCATAACTCCTCTGACACTGAACTGTTTATAAACTGAAATCAGAAAGCTGCTAGTTATTTTATAATGCTTCTCAAGACAGAAGTCCTCTTTCATTGGAAGTGCAGTCTGGCATCTTAAAATTTTTTTTTTTTTCAAGAATAAAACTGAATTTCTTCTATTGCCATTTAGGTTCCTTGCCTCTTGGTAAGTTTTCTGTTTCTGCTGAGGACCATTGTTCATCATCATCCATGCAATCTCTCTTAGAGTACTCGTCAGTTTAAGTGGCCCCTCAGCTGCTGCTTCTCCCACTTCCTTTAACTTTTCCATATACTACTGCCTTCTTTTTTTCTTTTTAATTGCTTTTAAGATGTCTATGGTTTGGAACCTCACAAGTGGAAGTGCTACTTGATAATATACCGAATCTAAATGCTCATTCTTATTTTACTCAACGTGTGTGTGTGTGTGTAGTTCGCCAGTTTTGGTGGTGCTGCTTCTATTGATGGTGATTGTGATTTTTTCTTATACAGATTTGACTAAAATTGACTGAGAGTTTTTTCTCCCTGTTCTCTTCTCATTATCTAAGAAACTCCAAAGATAGCTTTTCATCATACTAACTAGAAACATCTTGAGTGTTCACCTGGAGTTTTTCTCCAGTTGTTTTCACTTATAGCTTGGTGTGCAAAGTGAATCATACCCATAGAAAAACCACCACAAGAAATGGATGCTTACAGCATACATTATAACAGTGAAAATTATAATATTTGGCCTTTGAAGACCTGGGGTTTTGGTCTTGGCTCTCTTTCTTAATGCCTAAGTGATTTGGGGTAAAACACATGCAGTCTTTCTGGAGCCTAAGTCTCTTTATCTGTACTTACTCTGCCATCCTAATACAGTTATGAAATATTTTGTAAACTGTAAAACACATTACACATTGAAGTCATTATAGTAATCAGTTAAGGAAATGATTATCATGGTAATTCCTAATATATGTATTTTTGAAGAATGTGTTGAACCACAACTACTGCCACCTTATAGTGACACATTCATCTCTGCATTTGCTCCTTCATTACTCAGTGTCCATTTAGAAGCCAGTTATAGTTATAACCCTTGTAAAAGCTGATGTCTTCTAAGATAGCCCCTAGGCTACAGACTACATGTAAAGTTACCGTTTTTATGAAAAGCCACAAGCAACTCTGAAGATTATCCCTAATCTTCCATTTAATATGAAAATATTTGCATTTTAAACTGCATAACCATGATATCCTTTTCTTCTTTTTGTTTTATTTATTTATTTTTTTGAGACAAAAGTCTCTTTCTGTCACCCAGGCTGGAGTGCAGTAGCATGATTCTCACTCACTGCAACCTCTGCCTTCCAGGTTCAAGTGATTCTCTTGTGTCAGCCTCCAGAGTAGCTGGGATTACAGGTGTGTGCCACCACACCATGCTAATTTTTGTATTTTTCATAGAGACAGGGTTTTGCCATGTTGGCCAGGCTGGTTTTGAGCTCCTGACCTCAAGTGATCCACCTGCCTCGGCCTCCCAACATACTGGGATTACAGGTGTGAGCCACCATGCCTGGCCACTTTTCTTATTTATTTGAGGTCTTTTCTCCATGTATATATATATACTATATAAATATTATATTAAATTAAATATTACAAATATTATATATAGCGTATAAATTAGGGGTTTAATAACCATTTCTAAACTAAGGTCAGATGAACTCAGAAATGGCAAAGTAGTACTTTGAGATTTGTGGTAGTAAAGAATATGACTTTTTTATTTTAATTGTACTTTAGGTTCTGCGGTACATGTGCAGATCATGCAGGATTGTTTCATAGGTACATACATGGCAATGTGGTTTGTTGCCTCCCTCCCCCCGTCACCTATATGTGGCATTTTTCCCCATGTTATCCCTCCCCAATCTCCCCATCTCCCCACTGTGCCTCCCTTGGCGCCCCCCTGTAACAAACCCCAGTATGTGATGCTCTCCTCCCTGTGTCCATGTGTTCTCATTGTTCAGCAGCTGCCTATGAGTGAGAACATGCAGTGTTTGATTTTCTGTTCTTGTGTCAGTTTGCTGAGAATGATGGTTTCCATATTCATGCATGTCCCTACAAAGGAACCGAGCTCATAATCTTTTATGGCTGCATAGTATTCCATGGTGTATATGTGCCACATTTTCCTTGTCCAGTCTATCATTGATGGGTGTTTGGGTTGGTTCCAGGTCTTTGCTATTATAAATAGTGCCACAGTGAACATACGTGTGCATGTGTCCTTATAATAGAATGATTTATAATCCTCTGAGTGTATACCCAGTAATGGGATTGCTGGGTCAAATGGAATTTCTATTTCTAGGTCCTTGAGGAATCGCCACCCTGTCTTTCACAATGGTTGAACTAATTTACACTCCCACCAACAGTGTAAAAGTGTTCCTGTTTCTCCACATTGTCTCCAACATCTGTTGTCTCCGGATTTTTTAATGATCGCCATTCTAACTGGCGTGAGATGGTATCTCAATGTGGTTTTGATTTGCATTTCTCTAATAACCAGTGATAATGAGCACTTTTTCATATGTTTGTTGGCCTCATGTATGTCTTCTTTTGTAAAGTGTCTGTTCATATCCTTCACCCATTTTTGGATGGTTTTTTTTTTTTTTTTTCTTGTAAATCTGTTTTAGTTCTTTGTAGATTCTGGATACTAGCCCTTTTTCAGATGGGTAGATTGCAAAAATTTTTTCCCATTCTGTTGGTTGCTGGTTTCTTTTGCTCTAATGATTGTTTCTTTTGCTCTACAGAATGATTGTTTCTTTTGCTCTACAGAAGCCCTGGAGTTTAATTAGATCCCATTTGTCTATTTTGACTTTTGTTGCCAATGCTTTTGGTGTTTTAGTCCTGACGTCTTTGCCTATGCCTATGTCCTGAATTGTTTTGCCTCAGTTTTCATGGTGTTAGGTCTTATGTTTAAGTCTTTAATCCATCTGGAGTTAATTTTAGTGTAAGGTGTCAGGAAGGGGTCCAGTTTCTGCTTTTTGCACATGGCTAGCCAGTTTTCCCAACACCGTTTATTAAACAGGGAATCCTTTCCCCATTGCTTGTTTTTGTGAGGTTTGTCAAAGATCAGATGGTTGTAGATGTGTGGCGTTGCTTCCGAGGCCTCTGTTCTGTTCCATTGGTCTATATGTCTGTTTTGGTACCAGTACCATGCTGTTTTGATTACTGTAGCCTTGTAGTATAGTTTGAAGTCAGGTAGCGTGATGCCTCCAGCTTTGTTCTTTTTGCTTGGGATTGTCTTGGCTATACGGGCTCTTTTTTGGTTCCAT
>CAUYLG010028800.1:0-63983 GCA_963573385.1 Cacajao melanocephalus
ATATACTAGGTTATTTTTCCTGTTCAAATGCCAATGATGATAAATAAAAGCCAGTTAGAATTAGAAGCAACTTCATCTTAAATCATTGACAAGAGCCTCTTTTTTTAACGTTAGCTTATTTCAGTCAAGAAGCAAGAGTCAATATAGGACTATTGTTTATAATCACTGCCAATGAGTAATTACTATCCTACCAGGAGGGCCAGAAAATCATAAAATGTGCAGCACCAACAAGAGTCTTATAATTTATTGAGTCTAAACTAATCATTTTCTGGAATTCACATCCCTTTTAATTCTGAATAACTGATTCAGATCAAATTAGCTTTAACATAAAAATGTATATTAATAGCAGGCATTATATTACTGAAACAGAAACACATACATACATAAAACTTACAGATTTTTATTAATGTCCAAGCAAAACTCAGGATTCTAACACCTTCATCACAGTTGACCCTTCCAGCACTAAACTGGATCAAATATTGTACATATGTGAGAAAGAAACTAGAAACAACATGTATCGTTTTTCAACAGAATCCTTCCTACCTCATCATCACCCCCAAAACTACTCCCTCCTAAACAGCATGAACAGGTAGAAGAATAAACAGGTTCAAGGTTGCTCCTAGCTCTTAATAAAGAATACAAGAAGAAAAAGATACCTTGGAAGTCCTAACACATAAGTACATTTAAACAATCTCAGTTTATTTTCCCCAGTTTTTTCTCCCCTTTCTTCCCATGTTCATTCTCTCTTGTTATGTCACATTTTAATTTATTTAAGCTAGTTCTTTTCTTTTCCCCAACTTCCTCACATTTTCTGTGTGGACCATCTGGTAAAACAATATCTAAGAGATGAAAATAGTTAAAAGAGAAATAAAATAGAAGGTGAAAGATGGAAAAGAGTTATAGCGGATTATTTTTCTTAAAGTTATCCCCATATGACAAAGCCCACTAATCCCTTTCCAAAGAATACACAATACCACAATATAAAGCTAAGAATATCAAGAAACATGTTTAAGAACTTAAGAAATTTCTAGGACTAAAGAAAAAAATACTATAAGCAAAAACAACTTTCTACTCTACAATATTTTAAAACAAACCAAATGTACTAAAGTTCAAGAAAATAAATACGCTTCTTACATAAGTGCTGAAAGCTTCTGATGAGGCATTGGTAAATCGAAGAGACAGGAAAAAAGCTTTCCCCTTGTTTGTTGTGACAAAGAACCTCTCCTTTCCCTGCCCCAGCACAGCCTACGCAAATTCCAGACATGTTAGAGGATACAAGGACACATTATGGGGCCCTGAAAGGCAGTACTTAAGACTCTGAACACTCATCTGCAAGTAGGAAAATAGAGATAAAAAACTCGACCAGTTAATTAACTGTATTTGCCAATGCATAGATGAAGCTCAAAAGCAGACTGCCATCACCACTGAAGTTGTACTAGATGAAACAGTTACAAATGTAAAAGCATAGGACAGGTAGTTTTACAATATGGGGGAAGGGTGATCCCTACCTCACATCACAAACAAAAAATAAATTCCAAACAAAATAAAGATCTAAATATGAAAAGCCAAATTTAAAAACATTAAAAAACAATATAGAATAAATTCACATGACAGAAGAATTTCTTAAAAAAGACATAAAAAGCACAATCTCCAATGAAAGAATCATAAATTTAACTACATTAAATTTTTCTGTATAACAAATGACATTACAAACTAAATTTCTTAAAAATGAAGTCACAATGCCTCTAAAGAGGAAAAGTGAATAAAAGGGGAAGAGCAGTGGGAGAGAAACTTTTCACTGTATGCTCTATTGTATTTTCTGGATTTTATATTCATGTGAACATACTAACCATTCATAATAAATAAATAAATCTAAAACCTTAAAAGTAGTAATAAAATACTAGACAAGCCACAGACTGAAAAAAAAGATGTTTGCCATGCATATAACCAAGGATCAGTATTCAGAATTTATCAGTAAGCCTAAAAATTAATAAGGAAAAGACACTTGACTCAGTAGAAAATTAGCCAAATGACATGATTAGTAATGCATAGAAGAGGGGGCCTAATAACTAATAAACATAAAAAGAATCTCCGCTCTTTTAGCCAGATTTGAAAAAAAAAAGAATCTCAACTTCACAAGTTATCAGAGTAAAGTAAATTTTAAAATAGTATCTTTCCTTACTCATCACTTAGCACTAAAAATCAGATTCAAGTGGTATATTTTTATTCTCAGTTTGCTATGTTTTGTTTTGTTTTTTGAGACAGAGTCTCACTCTTGTCACCTAGGCTTGAATGCAGTGGTGCTATCTCAGCTCACTGCAGCCTCTGCCTCCTAGGCTCAAGCAATTCTCCTGCCTGAGCCTCCCAAGTAGCTAGGATTATAGGTGCCCACTACCACGCTCGGCTAATTTGCCTGTGTTGTTTATTTACTTACTTAAAATCGTGTATTGGGAGGCCAGGCACAGTGGCTCAAGCCTGTAATCCCAGCACTTTGGGAGGCCACAGCAGGAGGCAGGAGACTCACTTGAGGTCGGGAGTTCAAGACCATATTCGGTCAACATGGTGAAACGCCATCTCTACTAAAGACATAAAAAATTAGCCAGGCATGGTGGTGTGCACCTGTAAGCCCAGCTATTCAGGAGGCTGAAGCAGGAGAATGGCTTAAACCCAGGAGGTGGAGGTTACAGTGGGCCAAGATCACACCATTGCACTCTAGCTTGGGCGGCAGGGCAAGAATCTGTCTCAAAAAAAAAAAAATTGTGTATTGGTATTTAATTTCATCAAATACTTATCAAAACTTTATTGTGCATCTATTGATCATATAATTTTTCTCCTTTATGGTAAATAATAGTGATTTTCTAATGTTAAACCAACCTTGCATTTCTAGAATAACTCAACTTTGTTATGACATATCATTTTTATATGTTGCTGAATTTGGTTTGCTAATAGTTTGTTTAGGTTTCCCATACATTCTTAAGTGAGATTGGTCTTAAATTTTCCTTTCTTGTAATATCTTCATTAGGTTTTCACTGTATGCTCTTTTGTATTTTCTGGATTTTAGATTCATGTGAACATACTAATCATTCATAATAAATAAATACATAAATAAATCTAAAACCTTAAAAGTAATAATAAAATACTAGACAAGCCACAGACTAAAAAAAAAGATGTTGTTTCTAGCCTTATACACTTAGGTAGGAAATATGCCTTTTTTTTTTTTGAGACAAAATCATACTCTGTCACCCAAACTGGAGTGCAATGGTGCGATCCCAACTCACTGCAACCTGCGCTTCCCAGGTTCAAGCAATTTTCCTGCCTCAGCCTCCTGAATAGCTGGGACTACAGGCGCACGCCACCACGCCCGGCTAATTTTTTGTATTTCAGTAGAAGTGGGGTTTCACCGTGTTGCCCAGGCTGATCTCAAACTCCTGGGCTCAGGCAATCCACCCACCTTGGCCTCCCAAAGTGTTAGGATTACTGGCGTGAGCCACCGTGCCCAGCCAATATGTCTTATTTTTCTATTTTCTGAAAAAATTTATGTGAGACTGTGTTATTTCTTCTTTAAATATGTGACAGAATTGGCTGATGAAGCCATCTGAACCTAGAGTTTTCTTTGTGAAAAGGTTTTTTTTACATATTCCATTTATTTTTTGTTATGGACCTACTCACATTTTCCTTTACTTCTTGTGTTAATTTTATTAAGTTGTACATTTCAAGAAATTTGTCCATTTCACATAAACCTTCAAACTTTACTGGTGTAAACTGTATACAATATCCTCTTATCATGTTTTTTGTTGTTATTTTTAGACAAAGTCTTGCTCTATCACCCAGGCTGGAGTACAGTGGCGCGATCTCAGCTCACTGCAATCTCCACCTCCCAGGTTCAAGTGACTCTTCTGCCTCAGCCTCCCAAGTAGCAGGGATTATAGGCATCCACCACCATGCACACCTAATGTTTTTGTATTTTTAGTAGAGACGGGGTTTCACCATATTGACCAGGCTGGTCTCGAACTCCTGACCTTGTGATCCACCCGCCTTGGCCTCCCAAAGTGCTGGGATTACAGGCATGAGCCAGGCACCTGGCCATCCTCTTATCTTTTTTAATGTCTCTAGGTTCCACAGTAATGTCCTCCTCTTTGTTCCTGATACTGGTAATTTGTTTTTCATTGTAATTAGCTTTGTCAAGGTTCCAAATTCTGGCTTTGTTGATTTGTTGAACCTTCCTATGGTATATGTTTGTTGTTTATTCATTTATTTTTCTTTTTTCTTTTTTTTTTTAGAGAACAGGGTCTCGCTATATTGCCCAGGCAGGTCTCAAACTCCTGGCCTCAAGCTATCCTCCCGCCTCCGCCTCCCTAAGAGTTGGGATTACAGGTGTGAGCCTTTTTTTTTGAGACAGAGTCTTGCTCTGTCTCCCAGGCAGGAGTACAATGGCATGATCTTGGCTCACTGCAACCTCCACCTCCCAGGTTCAATTACAGGCACACTGGCTAATTTTTGTATTTTTAGTAGAGGCAGGGTTTCACCATGTTGGCCAGGCTGGTCTTGAACTCCTGAACTCAGGTGATCCACCAGCCTCAGCCTCCCAAAGTGCTGGGATTACAGGCATGACCCACCCACACCCAGCCTATTTCATTAATTTCTGCTTTTTTTTTTTTTTGAGACAGAGACTCACTCTGTCACCCAGGCTGGAGTACAGTGGCACTATTCTGGCTCATTGCAACCTCCACCTCCTTGGTTCAAGCGACTGTCATGCCTCAGCCTCCTGAGTAGTTGGGATTACAGATCAGTGCCATCATGCCCAGCTAATTTTTGTATTTTTAGTAGAGACAGGATTTCACCATGTTGAACAGGCTGATCTTGAACTCCTGGGCTCAAGTAAATTCCACCTCTCAAAGTGCTGGGATTACACGCATGAGCCATCAAACCCAGCCCACAACATTACTTTCTGAACAGCCAAAACTGAAAGCAAAATGTCCAGAAGAACTTTAATTTAATGGCTTTGTTTATTTGCAATGGAATATTAAACAGTAATGAAAATGGACAGACTCTAGCTATATGTACAATCATAGTTAAATCTCACAGATTAAAAGCAAAAGAAGCCACACACACACACACACACATACACACACACACACACAGAGACAACTACATACTATATGATGACATTTATATCAAATTTTTAAAATAAATGAAACTAGTTTTAAAGATACTTGCTTAAGTGGCAAACTATAAAGAGAAGCAGAAATGTATTTACCATAAAATTCAGGATAATGGTTACCTTTTGTGGATAGTGATTAAGAGGAGGCATGAAGGTATGAAAAGAGTTCCTGAAGTGCTAATAATGTTCTTGTGGATAAACCACTGAGCTATGGGAAAAGGGGAGCATTGGAAGCAAATATGGCAAAATGTTAAGATTTGCTGAAGCTGGGTAATGGGAAGAGTATTGATTATATTGTTCTATAAACTTGTGTGTATAATCAACATTTCATGACAAATTTTTTGAAGAAACCAAGTAGTTTTGACTTAAATCTCACTTCAATCTGATATAAATATTACAGAAAATCAAAGTATATACTAAAGACTAATTTACTCATCATAAAAGTTTTTACATAGATGGCCAGAACCACGAAAATCAGTAGCTAGATATGTAGGCATACAGAAATAACAAGGACTTTGGGCAACTATCCCAAAGAATGAGAGAGGCAAGATACCTCAAAAAGAACAATTTGCAGGAGGCAGCCTGCAGGAGACAGAGGGATTGACAGGACGTTGTGCGCGGCAGCTTTCCTCTGGATACCAATGCTGAGGACACCATGTCGGGGCTCTCCTGCCCACTGCTGTAGGTTGCCACTTCCAAGATAACCCCAATGCCAGTGACATCCTTCCCATCAGTCACCACTCCAGCACCAGAAACCTGTGAAGGCTGCAACAGCTGTGTTTCCTGTTAATACCTGCTCTCGGATAGAATGTAAAGATGAGAGCTACTGTTCACATAATTCAGCAGTTAGAGACTGTAGCACCCTGGTGCCAATCAATTCTATAGTGACGCATAGATCCAGTGTTTCACACTCAGTGAATCTCAGCAGAGTTGCTGAGGCTTTGCATGTAGAGTTCACAAACGACTTTCTATGGATTTTGTGGAAATCTTAGGAAATATAGAAGCCTAAAGGAAATTATAATTCCCATTTTCCAGAGTTAAAACCACAACTCTGCCTTCCTCTTCTACAACTTCCACCACAGTTACTCCATCAGGTAAAACAAATACAACTTTCACTCCAACCGCACAACCTGTGCAGAAGTCTACCTTTAATGCAGCCAGTTTTGCTGGAAGAACTGTCCTTGTCTTCGGTATACAGGCTATAATTTTCTTTCTTTATAAATTCTGCAAATCTAAGAAACAAACTTATACTCTGTTTTTGTTTGTTTGTTTGTTTGTGATGGAGTCTCGCTCTGTCACCCAGGCTAGAGTGCAGTGGCCCGATCTAGGCTCACTGCAACCTCCGCCTCCTGGGTTCAAGCAATTCTCCTGCCTCAGCTTTGAGTAGCTGGGACTACAGGTGCATGCCACCATGCCCAGCTAATTTTTTTTGTATTTTTAGTAGAGACGGGGTTTTACCGTGTTAGCCAGGATAGTCTCCATCTTCTTAACTTGTGATCCGCCCGCCTCAGCCTCCCAAAGTGCTGGGATTACAGGCGTGAGCCACCACACCACAAACTTACACTCTATAAACAGACCCATTACATTGATAAGGACTGGAGATTCATTCACGTAACTTACTGAAACCAAAATACTATCTTTCAAGATGTCCCACATGGAAGACGCTTTTCCAGGATCTTTCAATTTCCAAAAGATGCATATAATCTATTTGAGAGTATCATCTTTTTTTTTTAATTGCATTTTAGGTTTTGGGGTACATGTGAAGAACATGCAAGATTGTTGCATGGGTGAGAGCATCATTTTTAAAGAAAAAATCAGTTAAATCATTTTGTTCAACAGGAAAATTTTAAATATTCTGCATGAATCCTTGTGGCAGTCTTCTTTTATTTTAAATGGTTGATGCTTTGGGATTATGTTTTTTTTTTTTTCTTGACATGCCAAATGTAACTTTCTGTAAGTGACAGAAAATGCTGTCTTGTGCAGACAACGTCATGATTCTTAGCAGTTTAAATTTAATCACTTTAAAGCCTGAAAGCTGCATTATTTTCATCCTAACTCAAGACATAATATAGTGAACAGAATTGAGAAGAGTATGCCAAATGAGTATCAGTCAGATGGATTGTGGCCTATCATGTCAAAGTGGCATAAATTTATCAGTCTAGTAATACTAGAAAAATAATAATTTGTATAAACTACTTATAGTCTACAATTACCACTTTTACCACTAGATGGAACCCTACAAGTAAGGTGATATGCTCAGTGAAAGGACTGGAAACAATCCACAGCTGAAAAATCAATTACAGAAAAATGAAATGCAAGTGCTTCTGAGGCATGTTGAAGCCATGAGTCTGCAAAATTCAAGGCCGTTAAAAAGAAACTATATCCTGCAGATGTATCTTTTGGCTGACTATACCAAAACTGCACACACACAAAACTAAATGTTTCCTCCCTGATGAATTGCCTAACTTGATTTGTTTTCCAAGAACCACAACCTTGGCAAGATTTATCAAAATATGAGCTATATTTAAAGTTGTCTAAATCTGATTTACCACCCTGAGAGAAGTATGCACTGTCTCTTACTGTTTTTTCAACTCTAAAAGGCTCTGAAACACGGCTTTAAATGTGTCACTTTGTTGGAAACCTGTTAGATAAGAAATACAACTATCTCTTTCTTGGTTATATGAAAAAGAGAAAGGAATAAATATAAATTTTATAAAATAAAAAAAAGAAATACAACTATCAAAAACAAGACTGTATTCTTCCCTCTTTCTACATATCAAATTTAAGCCAGTATCATGAAAGTTGTACATAAAGAGAGAAGAGAAAACTAAACAGGCCCTACATGCCCAAGCTGTAGGTGCTTTATAATACTAGAGACAGTTCAACATTAAGTAGTACCACAATTCAGGGAATGATATCCAATTTCTTAGATAAAAATTTTGAAACATTTATATACCCTTAAGAGTAACTGTGCAATGTTTTATAGTATAGACTACAAAATTATCTCTAGACTCCAAAAATCTTCAAATATATTTAGCCCCTATATTTGATATCAACCTGAACAAATTTCTTGCTTGCTTGCTTCTGTGTGTGTGTGTGTGTGTGTGTGTGTGTGTGTGTGTGTGTGTTTAGATTATCTCCCTGTTGCCCAGGCTAGAGTGCAATGGCACAATCATAACTCACTGTAGCCTCAATTGCCTGGGCACAAGCAAGTCCCCCACCTCAGCCTCCCTAGTAGCTGGGACCACAGACATGCACCACCACACCTGGCTAATTTTTTTTTTTTTTTAAGACGGGGTTTCACCATGTTGGTCAGGCTGGTCTTGAACTCCCGACCTCAGGTGATCCGCCCACCTTGGCCTCCAAAGTGGTTGGATTACAGGCGTGAGCCACCACACCCGGCCAATTTTTTTTTATTATTTGTAGAGACAAGTCTCTCTATGTTGCTTAGGGCTGGTCTTGAATTCCTGGGCCCAAGTGATCTTCCCACTTCAGCTTCCCAAAGTGCTGGGAGTACAGGCACAAGCTCCCGTGCCCAGACAAAATTTCAAACTAATAGAACAACTTAACCAAAATTAAATTGGCAAACTATTCTGAGATGAAAAAACTCTTGATTGTCTGCCTTCTTAACCTAAGCATTTTTGGAATCCTGTGACAATATAATGTTCTCAGTCAAGAATGATGAGTATCAATAATGTCAATTTACTGACTTATTTACTTGATAATTTTTATCTTTTTGGGTGTCACATGAATTACCATTAGTTCTGTTGCTGACACCTTCCTTAATTTTTCTCCCCCATGCTAATGTACAATGGGAAGAAAGTTATTTGTATTAAGAAAGTAACATCACGCTGGGTGCGGTGGCTCACACCTGTAATCCCAGCACTTCAGGAGGCCAAGGAGGGCAGATCATTTGAGGTCAGGAGTTCAGGACCACCCTGGCCAACATGATGAAACTCCATCTCTACTAAAAATACAAAAAAATTAGCTGGGTGTGGTGGTGCACATCTGTAATCCTAGCTACTAGGGAGGCTAAGGCAGGAGAATCGCTTGAACCCGGGAGGTAGAGGTTGCAGTGAGCCAAGATCATGCCACTGGACTCCAGCTTGGGCACAACAGTAAGACTCCATCTCAAAAAAAAAAAAACAGTAATATCAAAATTCCCTATTAATTTGGGAGAAAGTGCTATAGGATGCTTCACTGACAATACAATCTCTTTCTTATCACTTATCTAAAAAATGTTTACTCCTCAGAAAAGTAGAGTCAATGCTTCATGAGCCTCTCTTTTTTTTTTTTGAGACAGAGTCTCACTTTATTGACCAGGCTGTAATGCAATGTGCGATCGTAGCTCACCGCAGGCTTGAACACCTGGGCTCAAGGGATCCTCCCACTTCAGCCTCCCAAAGTGCTAAGACTAAAGGTGTGTGTCACCACACCTGGCTACTTTTTTTCTTTTTTAATAGCCCAGGGTCTCACTATGTTGATCAAGCTAGTCTCAAACTCCTGGCCTCAAGCAGTCCTCCCACCTCAGCCTCCCAAAGTGCTGGCATTACAGGTATGAGCCACTGCACCCAGCCTCCTACAGACTTTTAAGTGCCATGAGTCTCGGGCAATTAAAACTAGAAGTACCTCTATGTACTGTCAGATTAGGTCCTAAAAAACTACTTCTACATTCATTTGTTCCAAAGTCCAGAGTGACACATACTATCCAAGAGACAGCTAGTGGTTTTTGTTCTGGCACATAACTTGTTGATATCTACACAAGTTCACAAATTGAAAATTCTTAAAAAAAAAAAAAAAGTTTCTGGCCAGGCACAGTGGCTCATGCCTATAATCCCAACACCTTCAGCCTCCCAAAGTGCTGAGATTACAGGCACGAGCCACCATGCCCAGTCCAATAGAACAACTTAATCAAAATTAAATTGGCAAACTATTTTGAGAAGCCAAGGTGGGAGGATCACTTGAGCCTAGGAGTTTGAGATCAGTCTAGGCAACATGATGAGACTCTGTCTCTACAAAAGAAAAAGAAAGAAACAAAGAAATTTGTTTTTAAATTAGCCAAGCATGGCTGCTTGAGTCTATGGTCCCAACTACTCAGAAGGCTAAGGCAGAAGGATCACCGGAGCCCAGGAGGTCAAGGCTGCAGTGAGGTGTATTCTTGCCTCTGCACTCCAGTCTGGGTAATAGAGCGAGACTGTCTCAAAAAAGAAAAGAGTTTCTATACTTTCAGTCAGCCAGAAGTACTCAAAATTCCACAAACTTAACCATAAATCTTTTCATCAACCACCATAAGAAGGTAAATTGCTTTTCTGAGACATATGGTACCCAAACCAGAAATTAGTCACTCATGTGTCATTTAAAATCAATCTAATCATCATCTACTGAGTGCTTTGTAACTTTAAGGTATTGCAAGGTATAGAGACAAAAACTAAGGTAAGTCTCTAGCCTCCAGAATGAAAATTCAGTAAGTATTATATAATTTCTAACAGTAGCTAAAGACCACAATACAAAAGATGATACAAGATCATTAACAGCCAAATGCATGATACAGACAATAAAGGCTCTAAGAATTGAAGAGAGAATCTTTCACCCATATACAAGAAATTTGAGCTAGATCTTAAAGACTAGGATTTAGACAGTGGCGGGGTGGGGAATGATAGCTAATACTTAAGGTGCTTTTTGGTTTCTTGGAGTTTTTTCAAGAAACATAAAATGTTTTTGACACACATTAGTGACCAGCCCTTTTCAAAACAAAGAGAGGGTTGGGCGCTGTGGCTCATGCCTGTAATCCCAACAGTTTGGGAGGCCAAGGCAGGTAAATCACCTGAGGTCGGGAATTTGAGACCAGCCTGACCAACATGGAGTCTCTACTAAAAATACAAAATTAGCCAGGGCTGGTGGCGCACACCTGTAATCCCAGCTACTCAGGAGGCTGAGTCACGGGAATTGCTTGAACCCCGGAAGCAGAGGTTGCAGTGAGCCAAGATCGTGCCATTGTACCATTGCAAAGTGTAGGGGGGCTTTTTTTTTTTTGAGACTGAGTCTCAATCAGTCGCCCAGGCTGGAGTGCAGTGGCGCAATCTTGGCTCATTGCAACCTCCGCCTCCCAGTTTCAAGCAATTCTCCTGCCCCAACCTGTGGAGTAGCTGGGATTACAGGCGCATACCACTGTGCCCGGCTAATTTTTTTGTATTTTTAGTAGAGACAGGGTTTCACCATGCTGGACAGGCTGGTCCTGAACTCCTGACCTCAGGTGATCTGCCCACCTCAGCCTCTCAAAAGTTCTGGGATCACAGGCATGCGTGCCACCAGGCCCAGCCAAAAGTATATACTCTTAAAGCGTCAATGGATTTGTAGGTTGCAGACGTTCTGTTTAAAAAATGGCTGGACACAGAACAATGCAAATTTAGTTAACATTAATTAACTATACACTTACTAGGTAAGATGACAAATTTTGTTATGTTTTTTAATACAATTTTTAAAAACAAATTTATTTTTATTTTATTTTTTAGCAGTAGGGTCTCACTCAGTCACCTAGGCCAGAGTGTAGTGGCAGCATTCTAGCTTATTGCAGCCTCAAACTCTTGAGCTCAAGTAATCCTCCTGCTTCAGCCTCCCAAGTAGCTGAGACTGCACGTATGTGCCACCATACTCAGATAATTTTCTTTCTTTTCTTTTTTTTTGGAGACAGAGTCTCACTCTGTCGCCCAGCCTGGAGTGCAGTGGCACAATCTCAGCTCACTGCAACCTCTGCCTCCTAGGTTCAAGCAATCCTCTTGCCTCAGCCACCTAAGTAGCTGGGACTACAGGTGCACGCTGTCACGTCCAGCTAATATTTTTTTGTATTTTAGTAGAGATGGGGTTTCACCATATTGCCCAGGCTGGTCTTGAACTCCTGATCCCAGGCAATCCACTCGCCTTGGCCTCCCAAAGTGCTGGGATTACAGGCATGAGCCACGGAGCCCGGCCGTTAACTTTCTTAAAAACCGTTTTGTAGAGACAAGGTCTCACTGTTTTGCCTAGATTGGTCTTGAACCCCTGGCCTCAGGCAATCCTCCTGCCTCAGATTCCCAAAGTGCTGGGATTACAGACGTGAGCCACTATACGCAGCCCTCAATTTTTTTTTTTAATTCAAGGCATAAGAGCCCTAGAGGAGAAAAAGCAACCATCAATGTAGAAAGCACAGATTGCCACTGTAATTCTAAAACACACTAAGCTGTACACCAACTTCTTTCTAGACTCTCCCTCTCACCACATGCAACAATCTCAGTTGTCATGATCTTATCACTCACTGACAAGAAAGGCCATGACTATTTCAGTATTAACAAATTTTAAATTTTTTTTTTTTTTTTTTTGAGAAGGAGTCTCTCTCTGTTGCCAGGCTGGAGTGCAATGGCACAATCTCGGCTCCCTGCAACCTCCACCTCAGCCTCCCAAGTAGCCGGGACTACAGGCGCCTGCCATCACACCAGGCTAATTTTCGTATTTTTAGTAGAGACAGAGTTTTATCATGTTGGCCAGGGTGGTCTCAAACTCCCGACCTCAGGTGATCTGCCTGCTTCGGCCTCCCAAAGTGCTGGGATTACAGGCGTGAGCCACCGCGCCCGGTCCTCTATCATATTTTAAATAACACACTCAAGCACGCTCATCTGGGCTCGGGAAGAAGCTGGGTCATAAAGTCAGCTTCCCAAGATTATTGTAATCTCCTATTCTGTACAAACGGAACTAAAAGACACCAAACCGATGTATTTTACTGAGTTACGCTGAGGCAACGTAAATAAATTCAATCTACTGAAGTATACCAAAAAACAAAACTGTAATTATTAAGACAACTTAGGTCTCAAGGCTAAGGCAACAACGCCTCGAAACTCTTTCCTGGAAACAGTAAATCTCGGTGTGGCTGTTTAGGAAAGAACACCCTATGGAAATAAAGTCATGATGTCCTGGACTACAGATCCCACCCCCATCTGCTCCTTAGCTGTTCTGCTAGGAAGAAGAAAACCTAGCGCGTAGAGTTGCCATTATCGACTTAGCTCAGTGCTATCTTTAAATGGATTGTCTTATTCAATCTTGACACTTTGAAACAGGCATCCTCATGCCCCTCTACAGATGAAGAAACTGAAGTCGAGAGAGGTTTAAAAACTGGCCCAAGGACTCAACACAGTTTCTAATTGACACTCAAATCCTTGCTCGGACTTGAACGCACTGCCTTGGGGAATATATGAAGCGATGTGTGTAACCGTGAGGAATTCGCTGAACAGCCCTGGACTTCCGTTTCCTCGCCAACCAGAGTAGTCTCGGCGCCAAGGCGATCAGCGCTGCCACCCCCAACTTGCAGCCAGCGCGGCTGGCGGAGCCCCCCAGGACAACTGCAGGACGTAGCGGGGGACCTGGCTGGAGCCCAGCGCCGAGGCCGGACCTCCGGCGTCTCAGCCCCCGCAGGCGCAACCGTGAGAAACACCATGGGAGAAAGAAACAAAGCCCAAACCGTGCGCCACTGTGACCGAAGGCAAAGGCGGCAGGACAACCAGCTCAAGGCCGCGTTTCCCAGGAAACTGGACCAAACTCAGCTCACCTCCGGCCGGATTCGCGGGCTGGCACCTCCCCTTCACTCAGTGCCTCAGTCGCCATCTTCGTCAGCAAACTTCTTTCACCGCGCCCCCCTTAGGTCCCGCCCCCACATCTTTGGATTGGCTAATATGTTTCCACCTCTTCCGTGCGGTTGGATGACTCGACCGCCCCTCCTTAACCTGAACCGTTTAATATATTATTGGTCTATTCAAATGACTAACCATCATTGGTGGTTCCCAGCCCTGGCGGAAAAAAAGGGAGGGGCGGGGAAGACGACCCAGCCCCGAGGCCTGCCGGGAGTTGTAGTTTCTCATTTTGATTAACCCTTCCGATTCCACCAACTTTTAGGTTCAAGTCAGAAATTACCAGCCTACGTTCAAATTTTGTCCTGATATGTAAATCTCAGAATTATAGAGCTGTCGACTGTGAAAGTGACTCATCACTTTCTAAAATACAACACTCTGTACCCTGTATCTTATCATCACACAATATACCCAGATAAGAAACCAACCCAATTTGTACTCCCAAATCTGAAATGAAAGTTGAGGCTGGGCGCAGTGGCTCCCACCTGTAATCCTAGCACTTTGGGAGGCCGAGGCGGGCGGATCACGAGGTCAAGAGATCGAGACCATCCTGACCAACATAGTGAAACCCTGTCTCTACAAAAAATACAAAAATTAGCGGGGTGTGGTGGCGCGCACCTGTAGTCCTAGCTACTCGGGAGGCTGAGGCAGGAGAATTGTTTGAACCCGGGAGGCGGAGGTTGCAGTGAGCCAAGATCAAGCCACTGCACTCCAGCCTAGCGCCTGACTACGGAGGAGCAAGACTCTGTCTCAAGAAAAAATAAAAATAAAAATAAAAAATAAAATGAAAGTTGAAAATAAATAATTTTTCTTATGTATTTATTTATTTGTATATTTTGTAGAGACAGGGTTTCACCATGTTGCTCAGGCTGGTCTTGAACTCCTGAGCACAAGCAATCCTCCCACCTCAGCCTCCCAAAGTGCTGGGATTACAGGCATGAGCCACGGCTCCCAGCCATTAATTAATTAATTAATTTAATGCAAGACATTCTCTGTCTTAACCCAGAGAGAAATTCCTCAAGAGCATACAGGGAGTAGCAACCTAGAAGTACTTGCTTTTAAATGTGAAATATGTGCAGTAGAGTTTAGTGAAAGGAGTAGAAACCCTGTCTCTACTCGAAATACAAAAATTAGCAGGGTGTGGTGATGCACGCCTGTAGTCCCAGCTACTCGGGAGGCTGAGGCAGGAGAATCGCTTGAAACCGGGAGACAGAGGTTGCAACGAGCCGAGCCAGCTACTGCTGACGCAAAAGAATTGCTTGAGTCCAGTCCTGTGCTGCAATGTACTATGCCTATGGGGTGTCTGCACTAAGTGTGGCATCAATGTGGTGACCTCCCAGGAGTGGGGGCCACCAGAATGCCTAAGAAGAAGTGATACAGCCTAGGTTGGAAGCAGATTATATCAAAAACCCCATGCCAGCCAGGCATGGTGGCTCACGAGACCAGCCTGACCAACATGGTGAAAACCCGTCTCTACTAAAAATAGAAAAAAATTAGCCGGGAGTGGTGGTAGACACCTGTAATCCCAGCTACTTGGGAGGCTGAGGCAGAGGCAGAGGTTGCAGTGAGCTGAGATCATGCCACTGCACTCCAGCCTGGGCAACAGAGTGAGACCCAGTCTCAACAGAAAAAGGAAAAAAAAAAAAATGCTAGGATGATCAGTAATGGAATTGTGCTGTTAACAGCCACTGCACTCGGTCCTGGGCAACATAGTAAGACCCTGTCTCTAAAATAAATAAAGAAATAAAAGAATACTAAACTCCCTTCTCTCCCTTCTCAGATAACGCCTGGCCTATCTCCATGGCTGTGCGATAAGGACGACACATTACATCATGGTTACAGTTTAATCAGTTACTCGAGAGAGAAAAGTGTTTCTCTTCAAAACCAACTGTTCTGCTGTGACTTCTGATTAAAAGCAAATATCATTTCTGATTAAAGCAAATATCATTGCTGAGTGCTGTAAAAACACAAACTCAGCTGACAAGCCTGCACACCTTTGTTACTGCAAGGGTATCATGACTTCTCTGAAGTCATCCTTACTCTATCTAGGTACAGATTGTCAGCCTGGTGATAAGTGTGTTCAGCAGGAATTCAAGACAGTTCAGAAAGTCATCTTGTTTTCAACAGTCTAGTTGAACAAAAGGTCACAGAAAGGTGGCCCCAGCCCTCAAGCAATTTACAATAGACTCAGGAAGACAAAATGAACACATATAAGTCACACACCACAGAAGATAGTTTAGAATTATGGGGCTTGGGTGGGGGCTAAATATCAAAGTGTGGAACAGACTCCCAGGAATTCAGAAGTTTAGAGAAGGGAAGAGGCCAGGACTGTCAGGAGGGTTTAGGAGCAAACCCACGGACTTGAGTCTGCCATGAATGTCACTACAAATCCATCTACCTACCCCACAATACTGCAAGCTTTGGGGGCAGAAGTGTTCTAATCATTTTTGTTTTTCCAGGCCCTCGCCTCCATGGCAGGGAAACTGGGAGGGAGGAAAGCTGGGAAGGAAGATCTGCCCCTGACTCCTCCTCTAACTTCACCCTTCAACAGTGCAAATGACTCCAAGCCCTCGATGCACCTTTCTGTTTTATACTTTTGTATACTCTGCCCTCTGTTTAAATTAAAGCAACACTTTTTTTACTTTTTATTTATTTATTTTTTTTTCTGTGATGAAGTCTTGCTCTGTCGCCCAGGCTGGAATGCAGTGGCATGATCTCAGGTCACTGCACTACAACCTCTGCCTCTCAGGTTCAGGCAATTCTCCTGCCTCAGCCTCCTGACTAGCCGGGACTATGGGCACACACCACCACGCCCAGCTAATTTTTGTATTTTTAGTAGAGACAGGATTTTACCAAGTTGGTCAGGCTGGTCTCGAACTCCAGACCTCAAGTGATCCGTCTGCCTCAGCCTCCCAATGTGCTGGGATTACAGATGTCAGCCACCACACTGGGCCTAAAACAGGACATTTGGATGCCCACATCAAAATACAAAAGCATCATGTGCACAACAAGCATTTCTGAGCCTTGCATGGGTTTCAAATCTTGTTAGGGATGGGGTGAGGGTACCTACTGATATCTTAAAAACTGAAAATCTAGGCTGGGCGCAGTAGCTCAAATCTGTAATCCCAGCACTTTGGGAAGCCAAGGCAAGCAGATCACATGAGGTTGAGAGTTTGAGACCAGCCTGACCAACATGGAAAAACCCTGTCTCTACCAAAAATACAAAATTAGAAGGTGTGGTAGCGCATGCCAGTAATCCCAGCTACTCAGGAGGCTGAGGCAGGAGAATCACTTGAGCCTGGGAGGTGGAGATTGTGGTGAGCTGAGATCGCGCCATTGCACTCCAGCCTGGGCGATAGAGCTCTTCTTTTTATATTGTTTAATTACACAAGTAATACAGAAAGATATTTTGATTGTTAAAAAAACTCAAATAATATGGATAAAAATTTATCCTTGTCTACATTCTAGTCCCTCCTCTAAGAAACCACTATTTTCAGTTTTATACATGTCCTTCCAGATCTTTTTCTAGATAATATATTAATTCAACAAAGATTTATTGAGTGTCTACTACATGCCAGGCACTGTTCTAGGCCTGGGAATATAGGTATAAACAAATAAAGTTCTTTTTTTTTAGCATTTCACTATAGTGGTAGCACGCAAATGCATAGAGAAATACATAATTTTGGCCAGGTGCAGTGGCTCATGCCTGTAATCCAGCACTTCGGGAGGCCGAGGCAGGCAGATCACGTGAGGTCTGGAGTTCAAGACCAACCTGGCCAACATGACAAAACCCCGTCTCTACTAAAAATACAAAAATTAGCTGGTATGGTGGCACACACATGTAATCCCGCCTACTCAGGAAGCTGAAGAAGGGAAAATCACTTGACCCAGGAGGCGGAGGTTGCAGTGAGCCAAGATCGTGCCATTTCACTCCAGCCTGGGCAACAGAGAGAGACTCCGTCTCAAAAAAAAGACATACACAACTTTGTTTTAATTTTTAAATAAAGAGTGATATACTGTAGTGTCCTTACATGTGTATTATGGATATTTTTCCACATCCATATGCATAGTTCTGCCATTACTCTTTTGAACTGCTGCATGATATTCCACATTATAGATATTTCTGCGTTTATTTAAAGCATCCCCTCTAATTCAACATTTATGTACATGTCAGGCAGAGTTGCAAGCACTGAAAACAGACTTGCCTAATAGAAACAGAAACTAGATTTGTTGGAAGGAAACTAGGCTGAAGAACTGCCAGGAATAAAAGGGGCTAGAGAGCAGGAAACCCAGCTGAGATCATGCCATCCAGAGCTGTCCACTGCAGCAGGCTCCCCTCCACTGACTGCCCATTTATCCTGGGGGTTTGTCACTCCCTGGAAAGACAGTCTTGAGTGAGAACATCTGGAAAGGTGAGTCTAAGTCTCTCATGCCTCCACTGTCTGCTAGGAGGAAAGCCTTGCCTGCCACGAGAATTCTCCCTGTGGAGAAAGCCCCAAAGAGGGGAATAATGAAGGGACACATGTTTCCTACAAATCATTCTCAATTTTTTGCTTCTCAGGTCTCTTTATGTGCACAACCACCTGTTTATTCAGGACTGGCGCAAAACTTAATGCCTCATGGGTGGATCATCTGAGGTCAGGAGTTCAAGACCAGCCTGGCCAACATGGTGAAACCCCATCTCTACTAAAAATACAAAATATTAGCCATGAGTGGTAGTGGATGCCTGTAATCCCAGCTACTCAGGAGGCAGAGGCAGTAGAATTGTTTGAACCTAGGAGGCGGAGGTTTCAGTGAGTTGAGATCATGCCATTGCACTCCCGCCTGGGCAACAGGAGTGAACCTCTATCTCAAAAAAAAAGAAGAGGAAGAGAGACCTGAGCTAGCACACTCAGCCCCCTTACCATGTAATGCCATCTTTGGACTCTTACCATCTTGGGACTTTTCACAGAGTCTCCATCAGCAAGAAGTCTGTCAACCAGACGCAGCCCCTTGACCTTGAACTTCTCAGCCTCTATAATTGTAAGAAATAAATTTATTTTCTTTATAAATTACCCAGTTTCAGGTACTCTGTTATAAGCAACAGATAATGAAGTAAGACACTAGCCCAGGCCTCAGGTCAGAAGGCCACAGGGGCTGGTGTAAGTTTCAAAGCAGTAACATATATGTGATGGTCAAGAGTGGGCCAGTACATTGTGAGCCCACTGAGCTGGGTGTTATCTCCATAGTCATGTGAACTGATACATCGACAGATCCCTTTTTCCTCCACTGTAACCCATTCTCATGGAGCTTGTTTTGGTATGAAGATAAATTTTGTACATAAAGTCTCTATAGTAACTAGGAAGTAGGATGAAGATCAGGAAAGGCACTAAGGCTTCCCCTACCTTTCTGTCCTCTAGATATGGAGGCTTCAGAGTCAGCTTCAAAGATTCCTTCATTCAAAATCAGAAAGTAAGGCCAGGTACGGTGGCCCACACCTGTAATCCCAGCACTTTGGGAGGCCGAGGCAGGTGGATCATTTGAGCTCAGGAGTTGAGTACCAGCCTAGGCAACATGACGAACCCTGTCTCTACAAAAAATACTTTTTTTTTTTTTGAAACAGAGTCTTGCTCTGTCGCCCAGGGTGGAGTGCAATGGCACGACCTTGGCTCACTGCAACCTGGGTTCCACCTCCTGGGTTCAAGCAATTCTTGTGCCTCAGCCTCCCAAATACCTGGAATTAGAGGCGCACAGCACCACTTCTAGCTATTTTTTTGTATTTTTAGTAGAGACGGGGTTTTGCCATGTTGTCCAGTCTGGTCTGTAACTCCTGAGCTTAGGCAATCCCTGAGCTCGGGTCTCCCGAAGTGCTAGGATTACAGGCATGAATCACCGTGCCCAGTCTCATTTTTGTAATTTTAATGACGGTGGGATTTCACCACGTTGGCCAGGGTGGTCTCAAACTCCTGACCTCAGGTGATCTGCCCACCTTGGCCTCCTAAAGTGCTGGGATTACAGAGTGAGTCACCACATTCAGCCAAAAAAATACAAAAATTAGCTGGGTGCTGTGGCTTGTGCTTGTAGTCCCAGCTACACTCAAGTCTGAGGCAGGAGAATCTCTTGAGCCCCGGAGGCAGAGCTTACAGTGAAGTGAAATGGCACCATTGCACTCCAGCCTAGGCGACAGGAGTGAAAACCTGTCTTAAAAATACACACACACACACACACACACACACACACACACATATATCAGAAAGTAAAGGAAGTTGTCCTTTAGCCTCTCAGACTTACACATCTCCATCCAGGGGTCTACAGTTGTTCCCAGCCATAGGGCTTACCTTCTTTCAGAGTTATCGAAAGAGACAGCTGCTTTTGTTCATTCATTTACACTTTAGTATGAATTAAATATAAAACTACCTCTTCTGAAATATGTGAATTAATTAATTTATTTATTTATTTATTTATTTTGAGATGGAGTCTCACTCTGTCGCCCAGCCTGGAGTGCAGTAACACAATCGTGGCTCACTGCAACCTCCACCTCCCAGGCTCAAGGGATCCTCCGGCCTCAGCCTCCTGAGTAGCTGGGATTATAGGCACCTGCCACAATGCCTGGCTAATTTTTATATTGTTGGTAGAGATGGGGTTTCACCATGTTGGTCAGGTTCAAACTCCTGACCTCAGGTGATCCACCCGCCTCAACCTCTTAAAGTGTTAGGATTACAGGCATGAGCTACCATGCCTGGCCTGGAGTAAGGACCACTTCCAATTGCGAAAGAAAAGGCTTGTTGCCCAATTAACATAATTCCACATAATCATTTAGATTAGAAAATCTAAACAACTTCTGGAGAACTCAAGAATTGTGTCCCAGGCTGCCATTTTACATTTGCTGCATTTCTAGATGTGTTTATATGATTGCTTGAGTAGTGTTGTCTTCTCCCACTGGAGTGTAGCTTCATTACTTAAGAATCTTTTTTGGGCTGGGTGCGGTGGCTCACTCCTGTAATCCTAGCACTATGGGAGGCCAAGGTGGGTGGATCACCTGAGGTCAGGAGTTCAAGACCAGCCTGGCCATCATGGTGAAACCCCATCTTTAAAAAATAATAAAATAATAAAAAAGAAAATAAAAAAAGAATCTTTTTTGGTCGGGTGAGGTGGCTCACGCCTGTAATCCCAGCACCTTGGGAGGCCGAGGCAGGTGGATCACGAGATCAAGAGATCGAGACCATTCTGGCCAACATGGTGAAACCCCATCTCTACTAAAAATGCAAAAATTAGCTGGGCGTGGTGGCAGATACCTGTAGTCTCAGCTACTCGGGAGGCTCAGGCAGGAGAATTGCTTGAACCTGGGAGGCAGACGTTGCAGTGAGCCGAGATCGTGCCACTGCACTCCAGCCTGGCACCTGGCGACAGCGCGAGACTCTTTTTTTTCATTTTTTATTAAAAAAAAAAAAGAATCTTTTTTTTTTTTTAAAGACGGGGTTTCGCCATATTGGTCAGGCTGGTCTTGAACTCCTGACCTCAGGTGATCCGCCCGCCTTGGCCTCCAAAGTGCTTGGATTACAGGCATGAGCCACCAAGCCCGGCCAAGAATCTCTTTTAAGGCTAGTTGAATTACATATTTGGCTTTGCTTAGCCAACTATTTGTTGAATGAATAAAGGAACAAATGAGTCGAATCAAAGATTTAATAGAAACAATGAGGTTATTTAGGACTTTTTTTGGTAGAGATGGGGTTTCACCATGGAAAAAACACATCCTGCCTATATCGGACAGGATTTTGTTTGGATGCACACAGCATCTCTGTAGGTGCTCTCTGCTTCCCTATCCTCAGTCCATGTATTTTGGGTGGCACTGATCCCATTTCTGGCTAAGGGGTGGGCAAGTGACACAGGCCTGGCAAATCAGAGGAACCTAACTAACTATAGATTCATGGATCTGACAGTCTAGACCAGCCCAAGTCACTATAGAAGGAGGTATGTGATAAGGGCTCACTTGGAGGAACCAAAGGGAGTGGGAGGAAGGAGAGTGGGAGGAGCCACTGACTCGTGGTGAGAGCAGAGACGGCTAGGTGGAGGAGGTTTGTAGCTGGACTAGGATTTAGATGAATGGAATTGAGGGAGGGCATTCTCTACATAAAGAGCAGGACCAATCATGGGGAGATAGGAACATGTAAGATGCTTTTGAAAGCTGGCAAGGTCCCAGTTGACAGGAGCAAAGGTTTATGTGGGGGTGGAAGACAAGATCAAGCTGGAAGAGTGGACCAGGGCCAGGCCCCGGAGAGTTCTGGACACTGTGTTAAGGAGTGGAAGAGTTTACTCTGGAGGCAATGTGGACCTGTTCAATGTGGGTAACCTGAGCAGAGTTGGACATTAGGAAGTTGATCTGTCAGAAGAGTGGATTAAAGGGAAAGAGGCCAGGGCTCTGATACAAGATGCATGAGCCTGGCCAAAAAAACATTAAGGGCATCAGCAATGGGACCGAAATAGAACGACCAGCTGAGGCACCGAAGAAAGAATCAGCCCGCCTTGAGGAGCATAATAAGGCAGAGCTAAAAGACCAGATTCCAGAGGCTGGGTTATGCTTTGGTTTGAGAAGGGCAGGCTTTGTCATCAATTAAAACTGAGTTTAAATCCTAGCTCTGGCACCAGAAGTTTGTGTAATCCTGGGCAAGTTTACATATTTCTGGGTCTTGGTTTTCTAATCAATGAAAAGGAATAATAAGACCAAATTCAGAGGTTTTCGGAAGACTAAATGAAATAATACCCTTACAGCAACTTTCAGGGTACCAGGAATAAAATAAATATCCAACGTAGCTAATGGGTACAAAGTTTCTTTTGGGAGTGATGCAAATGTTCTAAAATTAGATTATGGTGATGGTTACACAACTCTGTAAATATCTAAAAACTGGCTGGGCGTGGTGGCTCACGCCTGTAATCCCAGCACTGTGGGAGGATGAGGTGGGCGGATCACGAGGTCAAGAGATCAAGACCATCCTGGCAAACATAGTGAAACCCATCTCTACTAAAAATACAAAAATTAGCTGGGCATGGTGGCGTATGCCTGTAATCCCAGCTACTCAGGAGGCTGAGGCAGGAGAATCATTTGAATCCGGGAGGCAGAGGTTGCAATGAGCCAAGATCGAACCACTGTACTATACTTTTTTTTTTTTTTAAGACAGAGTCTCACTCTGTCGCCCAGGCTAGAGTACAGTGGGGCGATCTCAGCTCACTGCAACCTCCGCCTCCTGGGTTCAAGTGATTCTCCCATCTCAGCCTCCTGAGTAGCTGGGACTACAGGCGCGTGCCACCACGCCCAGCTAATTTTTGTATTTAAAAAAAAGTTTTATTTTCTTGAGACGGAGTCTTACTTTGTCACCCAGGCTGGAGTGCAGTGGCACGATCACTGCAGTCTCCGCCCCCCAGGTTCAAGCAATTCTCCTGCCTCAGCCTCTCGAGTAGCTGGGATTACAGATGCCCATCACCACTCACAGCTACTTTTTTGCATTTTTAGTAGAGACGGGTTTCACCATGTTGGCCAGGCTGGTCTTGAACTCCTGACCTCATGATTCGCCCAACTGAATCTCTCAAAGTGCTGGGATTACAGGCGTGAGCCACGGAGCCTGGCAAAAAAAAAAAATGTATTTTTAAAAACAAACAGGGCCAGGTACGGTGGCTGATATCTGTAATCTCAGCACTTTGGGAGGCCAAGGCGGGCAGATCATCTGAGGTCAGGAGTTCAAGACCAGCCTGGCCAATATGATGAAACCCTGTCTCTAAAAATACAAAAAGTCAGCTGGCGTGGTGGTGCACCTGCGGGAGAATGGCTTGAACCTGGGAGGCAGAGGTTGCAGTGAGCCGAGATCAGGCCACTGCACCCGAGCCTGGGCAACAAGAGGGAAACCTCTGTCTCAAAAAAAAAAACATCCAGAGGTAGGCAGTCCAGGATTATGTTTGGGTCTTTCAAAAAACCCAGGCAACAAGATAAAAGAGAGACAGGTTTGCCCCTTCCTCACAGGGTGACTTTCCAAAGGTATCACATAATATAGCCCACTTGACTGGGTGCGGTGGCTCATGCCTGTAATCCCAACACTTTGGGAGGCCGAGGTGGGCAGATCACCTGAGGTCGGGAGTTTGAGACGAGCCTCAACAACATGGAAAAACACCATCTCTACTAAAAATACAAAATTAGCTGGGTGTGGTGGCACATGCCTATAATCCCAGCTACTTGGGAGGCTGAGGCAGGAGAATCGCTTGAAACCGGGAGGTGGAGGTTGCAGTGAGCCAAGATCGAGCCATTGCACTCCAACCTGGGTAACAAGAGCGAAACTCCATCTCAAAACTCTTATATCTCATTGACCAGAACTTAATCACATGGTCCCATCTCTCTGCAAGAGAAGTTGACAAATGGTGCAGCTACAATTTGGGGTTTATTAAAGACGATGGTTATCGGGAAGCAAACAGCAGTCTCTGCTACTACTGCTTATGTAACAATGGAGCGAGGCTATAAATAAATAAACTATCTTTGAAAATACACACAGCATATGTAGTATAGTTTACCTTTTTACTTTTGAACCACGTTGCTGTATTATCTACTCAAATAAGTAAAAGCAGAATAAAAAAAAAAAAGACTGCAGCCTAGCAACACGGCAAGACTTTGTCTCTACAAAAGCTGCAAAATTTATCCAGGCATGGTGCTGAGTGCCTATAGTCCCAGCTACCAGGGAGGCTGAGGTAGGAGGATCACTGGAGCCTGAGAGGTTGAGGCTGCAGTGAGCCATGATTGAGCCACTGCATTCCAGCCTGGGTGACAAAGTGAGACCTGGTCTTAAAAAAAAAAAGCAAGCCTGAACGATGGTACCCAGCCAGACCTATGTCCCCTGACTTACAGCTCTGTGGATACCACAGCTGTCCCAGGCATCCATATGGGCACTGTGCTTCTGTAGATGTAAGACTGCCTCCTACAGACACCTACAACCAATCACGCTGCAAGTTTGAGCATCTACTTTTCCATTCCCATTGCCACCCACGTAGCAAGGGTGACACAGTCCTAGAAATGCGAGCACTAACTGCTTCAGCCTACATGGGGTCAGCCTCATGGTCCCTGAGACTTGGTCCTAACATGGCCATCTCTTACCTCTGATCAACATACCATGAGGGCTGGACACAGTGGCTCACGCCTACTATCCCAGTGCTATGGGAGGCTGTGCTGAGCAGATCACTTGAGCCCAGGACTTCAAGACCAGACTGGACAACATGACGAAACCCTGTCTCTACAAAAAAAATCACAAAAATTAGCTGGGTGGTACACACCTGCGGTTACAGCTACTTGAAAGGCTAAGGTGGGAGGATTGTTTGAGCACAGGTGATGGAGGCTACAGTGAGCCATGATTGTGCCTCTGCACTCCAGCCTGAGCAACAGAGTGAGATCCTGTCTCAAAAATACACACACACACACACACACACACACACACACCATGGGAGATTTATTGACCCCTTATCTCGTCATTTTTTTGTGGGGGATAGAGACAGGGGTCTCACGATGTTGGCTGGTCTCCAACTCTTGGGCTCAAGTGATAGCCCTGCCTCAGCCTCCCAAAGTGTTGGGATTACTGGGCCGGGCTCGGTTGCTCACATCTGTAGTCCTAGCACAGGCTGAGGAGTGTGGATTGCCTAAGGTCAGGAGTTTGAGACCAGCCTGGCCAACATGGTGAAACCCTGTCTCTACAAAAATACAAAAACTTAGCCAGGCGTGGTGGCACATGCCTATAATCCCAGCTACTCGGGAGGCCGAGAAAGGAGAATCACTTGAACCTGGGAGGCGGAGGTTTCAGTGAGCCAAGATTGTGCCATTGCACTCCAGCCTGGGCAACTGAGCAAGACTCCATCTCAAAAAGAAAAGGAAGTGTTGGATTACAGGCATGAGCCCCACGCTTGGCCTCTTCACACTTGATTCCTGTTCTAACAGTAGATCTAGCTGGGCCTATCAGGACCCAACATCCACCACAGAGGTTCTCAATCATTGAGCTGCCAGCCTGAGCTGTAATCACAAAAAATAATCTCATGCTTGACATGTTGCCACATGACGTTCTCTTCATACGTCTGTGTCCAAATTTCCCTTATTTTACAAGGATACCAGTCCCCTTCTTAGCTCCCACTCTAATCCAGTATGGCCTCATTTTAGCTTGATGACATCTGCAAAGATGCTATTTCCAAATAAGGTCATATTCACAGGTTCTAGGTAGACAGAAATTTAGAGGAACTACTCAACCTGGTACACTATTCCAGCCTCCAGCCTCAGGGATGAATCCCTCTGAACTATCTCCCTAACCTAGAGACCTTTCTCCTTTATAAATGACAAAATATCCTCAGCTAATGCTGTGTTAAAAATACTAAAAAAAAACAAAAAAGCCGGGAGCAGTGGCTTTTATGCCTGTAATCCCAGCATTTTGGGAGGCCAAGGCGAGTGGATCACTTGAGGTTAAAAGCTTGAGACCAGCCTGTCCAAGATGGTGAAACCCCATCTCTATTAAAAATACAAAAATGAGCCAGGCATGGTGGTGGGTGCCTGTAATCCCAGCTACTCAAGAGGCTGAGGCAGGAGAATCGCTTAAAGTCCGGAGGTGGAGGTTGCAGTGAGCCCAGATTGCACCAGAGAGCAGAACATTCTACACTGCTCCGAAGCAATCTAGTCATTTTAACTATTGGCTTCCAGACCCAACTGTTCTAGCTCCCACCCCTACTCCCCACTCCCCACTGTCTAACCAGTGGTTTATCTTTCCTGCCCAGTCAGCAGCTCCAAGACATTTTTAACTTTTGCCTTCCATGGCTTCCTCAGCTGCTACTCTACTGAGAGATGTTTATTTCATTTTATTTTTTGAGATGGAGTCTCGCTCTGTCACCCAAACTGGACTTCAGTGGTGTGCTCTCAGCTCACTGCAACCTCCGCCTCCTAGGTTCAAGTGATTCTCCTGCCTCAGTCTCCCAAGTAGCTGAGATTACAGGGGCCTGCCACCATGCCTGGCTAATTTTTTTATTTTTTTTAAGTAGAGATGCGGTTTCACCATGTTGGCCAGGCTGGTCTCAAACTCCTGACCTCAGGTGATCCACCCACCTCAGCCTCCCAAAGTCCTGGGATTACAGGTGTGAGCCACCACACCTGGCTTATCGAAAGATGTTTAATATCTCATCATCTCTTAACACCTCAGTTTGAGTTCACTAATCTCTTTTTTTTTTTAGGTGGAGTTTCACTCGTTTTGCCCAAGAAGGAGTGCAATGGCACAATTTCGGCTCACTGTAACCTCCACCTCCTGGTTTTAAGCAATTCTCCTGCCTCAGTCTCCGGAGTAGCTGAGATTACAGGTGCTTGCCACTATGTTAGGCTAATTTTTGTATTTTTAGTAGAGACAGGGTTTTGCCATGTTGACCAGGCTTGTCTTGAACTCCTGACCTCAAGTGATCTGCCTGCCTTGGTCTCCCAATGCTGGGGCTACAGGAATGAGCCATAGCACCCAGCCGAATCCCCTCATCTCATAAATTCTCTCAGTACAAATCCCTCTTTCCCAGTAAGCTAAGCCTCCTTGTTTGGGAGGCTGGGAGGCATTGAAAGGACTGATAATGAAGCAACCCTGTGTCTGCCCTGCCACTTCCCAGTCCAGTCACTTGAGCCTGCTCCTGGCTTCTCAGAGTCAAGCCGCATTTCCCTACCATCACAAACTTCCCGTCCCTTACAGTTTGAAATCCTCCATAGTAGAGGAGAATGCATTCAATCTGCAGCAGGATCTACCTACATCCTTTTGCTCCTGGAGTGCTAGCCTACACGGTTCTTCTGCTGCGTGCTGGCCAGCCTTGCAGCAGGGTGTACACCTCCTCTTTTTTGTTCCTCCCTTCCTTCCCAACCTTCAGCCCTGAGCCCTTCATGTTCTGGTCAGTCCTAAACAGTGCCACTAATCAATTCTACCTTTCTTTCTCTCTTTCTTTCTTTCTTTTTCTCTCTCTCTCTTTCTTTCTCTCTCTCTCTTTTTCTTCCTTTCTTTCTTTCTTTCCAGTCCTAAAGGGTACTACTAATCAATTATTTTCTTTCCCTCTTTCTTTCTTTTTCTTTCTTTCTTTCTTTCTTTCTTTCTTTCTTCCTTTCTTTCTTTCTCTCTCTCTCTTTCTTTCTTTCTTTCTTTTCCTTTCTTCCTTTCTTCCTTTCTTCCTTTCTTTCTCACAGGTTCTCACTCTGTAACCCAGGCTGGAATGCAGTGATATAATCACAGCTCACTGCAGCCTTGACCTCCTAAGCTGAAGTGATCCTCCCAACTCAGCCTCCCGAATAGCTGGGACTACAAGTGCATGCCACAATGCCTGACTAATTTTTTTCTTTTTTCGAGACAGGTCTCACTATCTCGCCCAGGTTGGTGTTGAACTCCTGAGCTCAAGCAATCCTCTTGCCTCAGCCTTCAAATGTGCTGGGATTACAGGCATGAGCCACCGTGCCCAGCCAATACCCCCCACCTTTTTTTTGAGATGGAGTCTCTCTCTGTCACCCAGCCTGGAGTGTGATGGCATGATCTTGGCTCACTGCAACCTCTGCCTCCCGGATTCAAGTGATTCTCCCAGCTCAGCCTCTTGAGTAGCTGGGATTACAGGCACCTGCCATCATGCTCGGCTAATTCTTGTATTTTTGTAGAGACGAAGTTTCACTATGTCAGCCAGGCTGGTCTCGAACTCCTGACCTCAGGTGATCCACCCACCTCAGCCTCCCAAAGTGCTGGGATTACAGGTGTGAGCCACCACGGCCAGCCCTGTTCCCCCTTTTCTATGGCTTATTGTTTCTAACACTTTACTGTAAAATTTTTCAAACAGGCCACAAAATTGAAAGAATACCCTTTACCCAGCACCTAGATTCTAGCATTTTAAAAATTGAGATATACTTCACATAACATAAACTGCAACATTTTAAAGTGTACACTTCAATCATTTTTAGTACTATATATTCATTATGTTGTGCAAACAGCAGCACTAATTTCAGAACATTTTCCTAAACCCCCCCAAAAAAACTCTTACCTATCAGCAGTTAGTCCTAATTCCCCTCCTCCCATTCCCTGGCAACCACTAATCTACCTTCTGTCTCTATGGATTTATCTATTCTGGACGTTTCATATAAATAGAATTACACAATATGTTGCCTTTCCTGTCTGACTTCATTCACTCAGCATAATGTTTTCAGCATTCATTCATTTTGTAGCATGTATCAGTACTTCATTCCTTTTAATGGTGAATAATATTCCATCATATCATATGAGTATACAACATTTTATTCATCCATTTATCAGCTGATGAACATTTATTTGAGTTGTTTCCACTTTTTGACTATCACGAATAATGCTGCTATCAACATTTGTGTACAAGTTTTTATGTAAACATATGTTTTCAATTTTCTCAGGTATATAGCTAAAAGTAGAACTGATGGGTCATATGGTAAGACATTTTACAATACATGTTTTATCACACATCTACCTGTCTAACTATCCTTCTAATTCATCTATATTAATCCTTCTCACATTTTAGTGTACTTTGCAATAAATCCCCACCATCAGTACACCTCACTCCAAACTCATCAGTATGTCTATTACTAGAATTCAATCTTTCTTTCTTTCTTTCTTTCTTTTTTTTTTTTTTTTTTTGAGCTATAGTCTCGCTCTGTCACCCCCAGGCTGGAGTGCAATGACACAGTCTTGGCTCACTGCCACCTCCGCCTCTGCCTCCCAGGTTCAAGCAATTCTCCTGCCTCAGCCTTACAAGTAGCTGGGATCATAGGCATGCAGCACCACACCTGACTATGTTTGTATTTTTAGTAAAGATGGGGTTTCACCATGTTGGTCAGGGTGGTCTCGAACTCCTGTCCTCAGGTGAACCGCCCACCTCGGCCTCCCAGAGTGCTGGGATTACAGACATGAGCCACCATGCCCAGCCAATCTTTCTTTACAAGTTATTCTCTTCATGTAAAATTTACAATTTTTGTTTGTTTCTTTGTTGTGGTTGTTTTTTCGTCTTTGGTTTTTGGTTTTTTTGAGACAGGGTCTCACTCTGTTGCCCAGGCTGGAGTGCAGTGGCACAATCTTGGCTTACAGCAACCTCTGCCTCTTGGGCTCAAGCGATCCTCCTGCCTCAACCACCCAAGTAGCTGGGACTACAGGTGTGAGCAACCAGGCCCAGCTAATTTTGGGGTTTTTTTTGTTGGTTTGTTTTTTGAGATGGAGTCTCAATTCTGTCGCCCAGGCTGGAATGCAATGGCACGGTCTGGGCTCACTCACTGCAACCTCCACCTCCCAGGTTCAAGTGATTCTCCTGCCTCAGCCTCCCAAGTAGCTGGGACTACAGGCACCCGCCACCAGGCCCGGCTAATTTTCTTGTATTTTTAGTAGAGACGAGGTTTCACTATGTTGGCCAGGCTAGATTCAAACTCCTGACCTCAAGTGATCTGCCTGCCTCAGCCTCCCAAAGTGCTAGGATTATAGACCTGAGCCACAGTGCCTGGCCTAATTTTTGCATTTCTATTTTGGATACTTAGCTAAGAGAAATAAACACATGGGCCCACATCAGGGCCTACAGGGAGGTGATCATAGCAGATTTTTTCTTTTTTTCTTTCTTTTTTTTTTTTTTATAAAGATGGGGTTTCACCATGTTGGTCAGGCTGGTCTTGAACTCCCGACCTCAGGTGATCCACCTGCCTTGGCCTCCAAAGTGCTGGGATTACAGGCGTGAGCCACCACGCCTGGCCTCATAGCAGATTTTTTAGGTAAGATGGGGTTTCACCATGTTGCCCAAACCGGTCTTGAACTCCTGAGCTCAAGCTATTCACCTGCCTCAGCCTTCCAAAGTGCTAGGATTACAGGTGTGAGCCACTGTGCCTGACCTACAATACATTCTTAAATATACCGCTCAATGAGTTTTTTGTTTTGTTTTGTTTTGTTTTGTTTTCGGGAAGTCTCACTCTATTGCCCAGGTTTGAGTATAGTGACACATTCTCGGCTCACTGCAACCTCCATCTCCTGGGTTCAAGCTGTTCTAATGCTTCAGTCTCCCAAGTAGCTGAGATTACAGGCGTGCACCACCACACCTGGCTAATTTTTGTATTTTTAGTAGAGACGGGGTTTCTCCATGTTGGCCAGGCTGGTCTCAAACTCCTGACCTCAGGTGATCCGCCCACCTCAGCCTCTCAAAGTGCTGGGATTACAGGTGCGAGCCACCGAGCCCAGTTCACTCAATGAGTTTTAACACGTGCCGAAACCTGTGAAACCCAAATCCAGATATCAAGATTTAGAGCATGTCCACCCTCCTGTAAGTTCCCTCCGTCTCTTCAGTGTCAGCCTTGCCCGTGCTCTACCTTTTCCAAAGGCAACCAGTCTTCTGATTTTTTTCCTCACCATAAGTTACTTTGCCTGTTCTAGAGCTTCATATAAATGGAAACATATGATGTATGCCCATTGTCATCTGGCCTCTTTCACTTAGCATACTGTTTTTAAGCTTCATTCATGTTACTGCATGCAGCGATATTCAGACCTTTTTGTTGCTGAACTGTATTCTGTCATCATCTTGTGTGAATGTACAATAGGTTGTTTGTCCATTCACCCGTTGATGGACACTTGGACCATTTTGTTTTGGCTTTTATGAATAAAACTTCTATGATACGAGCCGAGATGGTTCCACTGCACTTCAGCCTGGGCAAAAGAGGGAGACCCTGTCTCTTTTTATTTATTTATTTATTTATTTATTTATTTATTTATTAAGACGAGGTTTCACCATGTTGGTCAGGCTGGTCTTGAACTCCCAACCTCAGGTGATCCGCCTGCCTTGGCCTCCAAAGTGCTTGGATTACAGGCGAGCCACCACTCCCGGGCTTTAAATTGTTTTAAATTTATTTTCTTTTATTTTTTTATAGAGATGGGGTTTCTCCATGTTGGTCAGGTTGGTCTCGAACTCCCGACCTCAGGTGATCTGCCTGCCTTGGCCTCCTAAAGTGCTGGAATTACAGGGTTGAGCCACTGCGCCCAGCTGAGGGAGACCCTGTCTCAATTTAAAAAAAAAATCTGCTATGATCACCTCCCTATAGGCCTTAATGTGGGCCCATGTGTTTATCTCTCTTAGCTATGTATCCAGGATTGGAACTGTTTTCCAGTACAGGTATATGTTTCATTTTATAAGAAACTGCCAGACTTGCCAAAGTGGTTGTACCATTTTTCATGCCCACAATAATGTATGAGGCTTATAAGTTGTGAAACAAAGATAAAAAAGCACAAATTGTAAACTGCTACTAATTATTTTCATTTAAAAAATTTAAATAGATCAGGCGTGGTGGCTCATGCCTGTAATCCCAGCACTTTGGGAGGCCAAGGTGGAGGATCACCTGACGTCAGGAGTTCGAGACCAGGCTGGCCAACATGGTGAAACCCTGTCTCTACTAAAAATACAAAAATTAGTCGGGCTTGGTGGTGGGCGCCTGTAATCCCAGCTACTCGGGAGGCTGAGGCAGGAGAATTGCTTGAACACAGGAGGTAGAGTTTATAGTGAGTGGAGATCGCGCCACTGCACTCCAGCCTGGGTGACAGAGCGAGGCTCCTTCTCAAAAAAAAAAAAAAAAAAAGGACTAGCAACTTCCTCCTCTCTTCTCCAGCAATGCCAACCCCAGTCCAGGCCCCCATCCGCCCAGGATCTCAATCAATAAACATTCATCTGTGGCCTTTCTTTGCCATTTCCAACTCTGCCACCCCCATTGCACGGCAAGGTCCCCTTATTCCTTTCCATTCCTGTCAGCTTCGTTTCTCTATAATCTCCGTACAAATCTCTAGCCTGACTCCGTTTCCTTTCCATCCTCATCAGACGCCCGCCTGCCGGACCTCAAAAGCGCAAACGCTAAAAATCGGTTAAGTTGACGCACTGAGAGAAGGGGTGTGTGGGTGGGTGTGTGTGTGTTAGTGTATGTGCTTGTGTGTGGAAGAAACCAACAGGGTCCATGCTGGTGCCCATTTCTGGAAATGCCAACCGCGCCCTACTGCGGGAGCCAGGATCAGGTCCCCAGGGCGCCCCTGCACACAGGACTCTTAGCAAAGGAGCTAAGAAAGCAGCCCTGCTTCACTCAGACCCCTAGTTCCGCAGGAGCTCCGCCCCCCCCAGCGGCACAGCACCCCCGCCCCGGCGCGGTGGTAGGGCCCGGCGCGACGTCACCCATTGTTTACAAATCAACCCGAGCCGGCAGGATTCCGGCTCCCGCAGCGGCAGGCGCGCGGCTCGAGTGCCTGGCGGGCTCCGGCTTCCGCGTCCGCCCGGGCCCGGGCTTCGGCCTCAGCCCCGCGCCCGCTCCGCCGCGGCCCACCGCGCCCGCGGGCAGCTAAGCCTCCAGCGACGCCCGCACAGCTCCGGGTGCCCAGACAGGGGGCCATGCCGTGCCGGAGGGAGGAGGAAGAGGAAGCCGGCGAGGAGGCGGAGGGGGAGGAAGAGGAGGAGGACAGCTTCCTCCTGCTGGAGCAGTCGGTGACGCTGGGCAGCTCGGGCGAGGTGGACAGGCTGGTGGCCCAGATCGGCGAGACGCTGCAGCTGGACGCGGCGCAGGACAGCCCGGCCTCGCCGTGCGCGCCCCCGGGGGCGCCGCTGCGGGCCCCGGGGCCCCTGGCTGCAGCGGTGCGGGCGGACGAGGCCCGCCCCCCGGCGGTGCCGCTGCTGCTGCCGCCGCCGGCGTCGGTGGAGACGGTGGGCCCGGCGCCCCCTGGGGCCCTGCGCTGCGCCCTGGGGGACCGCGGCCGCGTGCGGGGCCGCGCTGCGCCCTACTGCGTGGCCGAGCTCGCCACAGGCCCCAGCGCGCTGTCCCCACTGCCCCCTCAGGCCGACCTTGATGGGCCTCCAGGGGCTGGCAAGCAGGGCGTCCCGCAGCCGCTGTCGGGTCCGTGCCGGCGAGGATGGCTCCGGGGCGCCGCTGCCTCCCGCCGCCTGCAGCAGCGACGCGGGTCCCAACCCGAAGCCCGCACAGGCGACGACGACCCGCACCGGCTCCTGCAGCAGCTAGTGCTCTCTGGGAACCTCATCAAGGAGGCCGTGCGGAGGCTTCATTCGCGACGGCTGCAGTTACGTGCAAAGCTTCCCCAACGCCCGCACCTGGGACAGCTGTCGGCCCCGGTGCATGAACCCCCTTCGCCTCGCAGCCCTCGCGCGGCCTGCAGTGACCCAGGCGCGTCCGGGAGGGCGCAGCTCAGAACTGGCGACGGCGTTCTTGTCCCTGGCAGCTAACACGCCTGGGGTGGTCACAGCGCCAGCTTCAGACTGGAGGGCAAGGGGTTCCCCTGAGGGCTGCAGTTCTGCTCAGGCTGATGGAGAACTCTGGCTTTTGGAAGCGAGAGAAAAAAAGCTAATGATGAGGAACCGAAAAATCGCGAATGTTTCACGGGGAACTGGGTTCGAAGGCCAAAATATTTGGAATGCAGGACTTGGCCCTATTTAAGGCCGATTTTACAGAGCACACCCCAAGCTTACAAGCCAGTAGAACTCCTTATTTGGCGTGACCCGACCTGACGCGGAGCCTGCAGTTCCACGCAGCCTCTCAGTGCCCTCCAGCCGGCGACCATGTGGCCACAGTCCACGCTTCTCGGGATCGCGGTGCGCCGGAACCACGGAGGATGATGCCAGTTACTTGCTTTACCTTTTCAGAGCTGGCTCCTGGTCCACTTTGTGGGAGGAAAACATGAGTAGATAATTTCAGGGTGCACCCCAATCTGCCAGACTTGAATATTTTCGACACTTAAAAAAAAAAAACACCTTGTGTCTTTGGAGGTGCTGCTTAATATCAAACACGCGGTGCCATGAAGGGACCCTTTGGGGATTGAATAGGAGTAACCCCCGCCCTCTCTTTGCAATTGTCTGCCTTTCTCAGAGTGGTGGGGAAAGCTGTACAACACGGGTGGGGACAGGAGGTGGGGGCGGGGGGTGCTGAATGGTGGTGGAAGGGTAGAATGAGGCGCGGATTATACCCCACGCCCTCTCTAAAGTGTATTTTCACAGCCGGCCCGCCTCTCCTAGGGTTCAAGGTCACTGTTTCCTGGGCACGCAGTGGGTTGCGGGGCAGAGTAGCCGGGTTCTGCCCGTGCTCGGAGAAGAGCGCACTGTTTTGCAAGTGCTGGAGTCTCCTGAGGACACGCGCGCCGCCGCCACCGCGTTTGTGTGAAAGCGCGGACATGCCGGGCGCCTGTGCTTCCCTGGGCGACCACCGCCCCTGGCTGCGGCCCCAGCTTTCACGGAAACTCGCGAGAAGGAGTCCTGGGTTCCTCCTCTCCCCCTCGGCTCTGCTGTCCTACTCCTGCGGGTGGCGCAGGGATCCTGGGGGCCTGGGTTGGGGGCTAGGGAGACGTCATGTGATGGGCACTCCAGGGACACACAGCCTAGCACAGCAGCTTATAATGGGCTCTCCGGGGCCATTTGCAGTAACAGCTGCAATTCCCTGGATAGACGGAGTTGATTTCCTCTCTCTGCCCTTCCCCCAGCCATGCCAGCTGGCCTTTGTAAGTGCAGGAAACCGAGTAGAAAATGTGACCCTCCAAATGGAGAAGCTGCAGGCTTTGCCATTGTGAACCATGGTGAAGTGTTTGAAACATAGTGTTCACTCACTGAAGGCGCTGAGACTGTGCTGTTGTTCTAGTTTATATAGTCAATGGCTTGTTCATCATCCAGATGTGGCTACTGACATATCTACACTTCGCACCGGAGTGTCTGGAATTGTGGCTGTCCTGATTATAGGATTTTAACTTAACTGAAATGCCTGCTTTGAATAAATGTGTTGGGTTTTTTGTTTGGTTTTATTTTATACTTGCCATTGGTGAAAAAGATGTACAGAACACATTTCTCTGATCTCCATAAACATGAAAACACTTGAAAGCCCTGTCAGCCTGGCTTGCGGATGGTAATTAGAGTGCCTTTGTGTCTGAGCAGCTCACTAGCTAGACAAGGTCTCCGCAGCTGGGTGTGTATTGGTGCTGGCATGAAATTAAATGAAAGTGAGGTCAGGTTTTGGACCAATCCCATTTGTTAAAACCTCAGAGCCTTTTGGATTACTAGTCAGTGATGGAGATGTGTTATAAAGCTGCCTCTATTAGCAGAGGACATCAGATCAGCCAGTCACTGCAGACTGGGAGCCTTTTTTTTTTTTTTTTGGTCCTTTCTACTGTGGCCATTAAGTGCACTTGTTCCACAGGGTGGCCCTTAAGGCTGGGGCAGCTCTTCATTAGGGAACTGCTCACAATGCGAGCCTGGTGGTAGGAAAGCTGGCTGGAAACTAATAAAAGACTCCTCTCTTTGCCCCTGGGGCATTTATGCCATTCTGTCCCTAAGCATTGACATAACAGCCCATATCTATCCTTCTAGTTCTGACTTCAGTCTGTTCCCTCATGGAAGGAGCTAATTTCCTCCCTCTGAGGAAAGAGTACCCAGGGTTTAAGTGCGCTTCTGAAGTGGGAAGGGAACCTTGGACAAGTTGCTCTATCTCTGTGGTCTTCAGTTTCCTCATCCATGTAACAGGGATAATGAAATAAAAGGTGAGCCAGGCCCAGTAGCTTGCACCTGTAATCCTAGTAGCACTTTGGGAGGCCAAAGTGAGGGGATTGCTTGAGCCCAGAAGTTCAAGACCAGCCAGGGCAACATAGTAAGACCTCGTCTCTACAAAAAAATAAAAAATAAATGAGGCAGGAGGATTGCTTGAGCCCAGGAGTTTGAGGCTGTAGTGAGCCATGATTGAGCCACTGCACTACCAACTGGGTGACAGAGCAAGACCCTGCCTCAAAAAAATAAATTAATAAAAGGCATATGGTGACTGGCACATGCTGGAGATGAACAGTATCAAGTCCCTACCCTTTCCTTCCCAGGACTGCCCCTCAGCAGCCAAGTGACTGCGTCCTCATTTTCCCACAAAACAAGAGCATGCCATGATCCCAAACCTGCTTTCTGGAGTGTTCTATGACTTTGAATCCTGATTTTCTAACTCCCTTTTTGGCTCAATGCCCCATTTTCTCAAATTCACACACAGACACAGTCTCTGAGGAGTACCTTCAGAACCCACCAAGCCTGCCATTTCCCACCACATGCCCAGCAACAGCTTTGCGGGGCTCAGTCCAGTGTTCTCTAGCACGAGAAGGGTAACTATGGAGACTCTAACACAAACTGAGGAAGAGAAGCCCCCAACAGTGCGGTGGGCACCACCTCTGGGCGCTGAGCATGAGGGGAAAGGGGTCAGATGGTGATGTCCCCTGGCATGGGAGTATCCCTGAAGTCCCCAGTTCCCTTTCTTAGTGGAGGTAGGATTTATCCAAGGTAAGGGGTTCTGGGCAATTCTGGGCTTTCTCTCCATCCTGAAACTGGCTATGATTTGATGTCACTGCACCAACTGTGCATAGCTTCTTGTAATAAGAATGACTGGTTAAGGTCAGACTCAACCTTAGGGCCCAAGCAGTGCAACGCCCTCCTAAAAAAGGAAAACTGGAAAAAACTAAAGCCTCTCTATATACGGCACTTTAGCACTTTTTTCTTTGAGATGAAGTCTCACTCTCTTGCCCAGGCTAGGGTGCAGTGGTGTGATCTTCGCTCACCACAATCTCCACCTCCCAGGTTCAAGTAATTCTCCTGCCTCAGTCTCTGGAGTAGCTCAGATTACAGGCGCATGCCACCACACCTGCTAATTTTTGTATTTTTAGTAAAGACAGGGTTTCACCATGTTGGCCAGGATGGTCAAAATCTCTTGACCTTGTGATCCACCCACGTCAGCCTCCCAAAGTGCTGGGATTACAGGTGTGAGCTCCTGTAATCAAGTGATTCTCCCATCTCCTCAGTAGTTGGAACAATAGGTACATGTCACCATGTCCGGCTAATTTTAAAATTTTTTACAGAGACAAGGTTTTGCCATGATGCCCAGGCTGTTCTCAAACTCCTGGGCTCAAGCAATCCACCTGCCTCGGCCTCCCAAAGTTATGGGATTACAGATGTGTGCCATCTTGCCCAACCAGGATTTACATAAAGTATTTTTAAAAGTCATATTGGGGCAGGCACTATGGCTCACACCTGTAATCCTAGCACTTTGGGAGACTGAGGCGGGTGGATCACCTGAGGTCAAGAGTTCAACACCAGCCTGGCCAACATGTGGAAACCTCATCTCTACTAAAAATACAAAAATTAGCTGGGCATGGTGGCAGGTGCCTGTAATCCCAGCTACTCAGAAGGCTGAGGCAGGGAATTGCTTGAACCCTGGAGACAGAGGGTGCAGTGAGCCAAGATCTTGCCATTGCAATCTAGCCTGGGCAACAGAGCAAAAACTCCATCTCAAAAAAAAAAAAAAGTCATACTAGACCATTTTATAGGCGGAAAAATAGTCCAAGGAAGTGAGCAGGGCAGAGTGACCTACCAAAGTTGTTTATGAAGCCAGAGGCCTAGCAGAGTCTAGAACCTATGTCTCCCGGCTCCCAACTCAGGGCTCTTTCCAATGGCTTCATATCATCAAACACGGTCCAATATTGTTCACTGCACAACTCTGCACACAGGCTACCATGGGAATGACATCCCTGCAGTTGCCCAAATTCGTGGCCCTGCCATTGGAACCCCGGAAAATTGTGCTTCAAGTCCCTAGCCTGAGTTAGGGAACGCCATTTCCTTACAAAATGTTCAGCATCCTATGAAGACAGCTGGCCACAGAAAATGGCCTGGGTGAGATAAGAGAACAAAGCTATGAATTGAATGAAAAAAAAGTGAACATACACACTGGCAAATAAGTGATTTAGAGAAAAGAATGCCACACCTCACAGATTTCATTCTAAATTAGGCATACATGGCGACAAAATTTGGATTCAATTTTTACCCTTTTTTGCTCTTTCTTTTTCCAGCTCAGAAACAGAAACATGGAGCAAAGATCAGACACCACTTTCCTATCTAGCAAAGTCTGTGTTGAACCCTGTGATCCCTTCCTTCCAATCAGAAAAGAGTTACCTTGGCAACCAAATTACTAACTCACTCAATTAGCCCCCCTCTTGTACCAATGCTCAGTAATCACAAACCGTCAGCCCCCAGAGAGCTCAGCCTTCAGCAGTCTGGTGTACCGCCTCATTTACAGATGGAAGCTCAGGGAGGTTTTCACTCCGAGGTACACTCCATTTGAGCACTGTGATAGTTGGTGCAGGCGAAGGGGCAAAAACTCTCCTGAGTAGTGCGTACTCCTGGTTTTCCATCATAACTGAAGGGAGCACAGTTGACCTGCCCCTACCAGTGTTACCCAAAAGACAGAATAGGTAAGAGAGGGGCCTCTGCAGGCAGCCCTCCACCACCAGATGTGTGATTTGAAACAGGGTCAGTAAGCTCAATGAACTCATTTATGCGGGGCGTGGTGGCTCACGCCTGTAATCCCAGCACTTTGGGAAGCTGCAGTGGGTGGATCACGAGGTCAAGAGTTCAAGACCAGCCTGGCCAATATGGTGAAACCCCATCTCTACTAATAATACAAAAATTAGCTGGGCATGGTGACACACGCCTGTAGTCCCAGCTACTCAGGAGTCTGAGGCAGGAGAATCGCTTGAACCCAGGAGGTAGAGGTTGCAGTGAGCGGAGATTGCCCCACAGTACTCCAGTCTAGGTGACAGAGCGAGACTCCATCTCAAAAAAAAAAAAAAAAAAAAAAAAACGGTGGTGGGGAGTGGAGCCAAGCTAAGCCTGGAAAGCAGCTCAGGGTTGGAACTGGTGGAATAAAGGCAGTTGGCAATGAGGACAACCTGGGACCACAGCTCTTAACTCCCCCATTTCCTATCAGAAAACCTATCCTTTTCCAAAATTCAAATGCTCAAGTTCTAAAATTCAGTGCTCAAGTTCTACTTGCCTGTCCTGTCCACTCCTGTCTATAATCTGTACTGAGAAAACCATACAATAGGGTGGGCTCGGTGGCTCACACCTGTAATCCTAGCACTTTGAGAGGCCAAGACGGGTGGATCACCTGAGGTCAGGAGTTCGAGACCAGTCTGGCCAACATGGTGAAACCCCATCTTTACTAAAAACACAAAAATTAGCCAGTATGGTGGTGGGTGCCTATAGTCCCAGCTACTCAGAAGACTGAGGCAGGAGAATCGCTTGAACTCATGAGGTGGAGGTTGCAGTGAGGCGAGATTGTGTCATTGCATGCCAGCCTGAGTGACAGAGTGAGACTCCATCTCCAAAAAAAAAAAAAAAAGAGAAAACCATGCAATTTCCTCACAGGAAATGGCCTTTGAGTTCATTCTCACTCTCACATTTTATTTACTGTCATTATAGAGTTATCTCAGGGACTCATATGTAAATGTCTTCTCTTCCCCAATAGATTATATATTTTGTGATGGCAGAGGAGTGACAAGATGAAGAGATGTTTTAGGCAGATTGTCAGGCTGCACAGCATGGGGAGTGGTCTGGAGCTGAAAGGAAACATTGATGGTCAGCCCGATCGGCTGAATGGCTGTTATAGCTCCCAGGCACCCAGGCGATAAGGGCCTGGGTGGGAAGGGAGAGGAAAACACGAGGAACATTTCCAAATGAAAACCGGTAGGCCTGTTACAGTACCGGGTAGCTGTAAAATCATGGCTCTGGAGCCAGACTACCTGGCTCCTTCCTTAAAACTCCTTCCTGTAACCTTGGGCAGGTGACTTCTCCTCTCTAACCTTACATACATTTGCAAAGTTCCATTATAATAAAAGTCCCCACCTCATAGGGTTGTTGTGAGGATTAATTGAGCTAATGCTAGTAAAAATGCTTAGGCCACTGCCTGAAACATAGCTGCATTTAGCAACAGTGCCAGGGTACTGGTATTTAGTAAATATTTGCAGAGCGAACACATGGGGCAATTTCAACAGACTGGCAGAGGCTAAGGGAATGGGGTGCTTGGGTAGATGATGAGTTGTGGTGCCTACAAGTCTGAAGATGGGAAAAGAGGGACAACAGCTAAAAAGGGAAAATGGATCAAGGGAAGAATTAACTCAGCCAGGAGACACCTGTGCTTGCCTGGATGCAGACAGAGGATACAAAAGGGTGAAATCGCCAGGTGCAGTAGCTTGTGCCTGTAATCCCAGTACTTTGGGAGACTGAGGTGGGTGGATCACCTGAGATCAGGAGTTCAGGAACAGCCCGGCTAACATGGTGAAACTCTACTAAAAACACAAAATTTAGCTGGGCGTGGTGGCATACGCCTGTAGTCCCAGCTACTTAGGAGGCTGAGGCAGGAGAATCACTTGAACCCAGAAGCCGAGATTACACCACTGCACTCCAGCCTGGGTGGCAAAGCGAAACTCTCTCAAGAAAAAAAAAAAAGGGTGAAATCAAAGGAAAGATCCTATAAAGGACTAAGTTGCTGGCGGAGCGGGGCGGTATGGGGTCCTCAGCCGGGGCAAGTTTGAAGGGCAGGGCTTAGGGGGACTATGGGTGGGGATGCCCCACATGACAGCTCCCTATGTCACTAACTGTCCTGCCACAGTGTGGCTAGAACCTGACAGACTGGCTGCTGAAACCACCTTGTGTAATCCTTTGTGCCTGCGATGGCTGGGTATGTTCCTGTTATTTTTCTGTGAATGAATTATCTGTAGCTGATGCTATAATGGAATGAAAACAAAAACTGATACTAAGGAGTTTAAGTGCTCCCCCTTATCAACTGCTGACTGATAGCAGGTAAAATCACAACCCCCAATTGATAGGCCGCCCAGGCAGTTTGTTTGACTTATTGATTTGGGTGGGTTAAAAAAAGCAAGAGCTGGTTATCATCTTGTTACCTTTGCCCTGCCTTTTGCCCGTTTCTGTAACTGTCTAAATTAGATTCAATAGCCTAAGATTGGTGAAAACTGGTTTCCTAGGTTTTCCTGAAAATCTTTCCTAGACACTGAAGTCACAAACCCCTTTCTGCTGATGCACCATACTTTTCTTCAGCTGGGCTAAGTAGGGGAGGAATTCAGTGCAGATGTTCAAAACACGCTACTTAAGGGTGCTGACAAAGGGAACTTGAAAATTAACTTCAGGGTTCAAAAGACAGTGAAAGTCATTCGACAAGATCTGATTCCATATGCCCTGGATCTCTGTGGCCTGACCACAGAGGATATACTTAGAGATAACAGATACAGCTGTGTTTGTGTTAGATGCACATGTGGACCTACATACATTCCACACTTCCACTGTTCACCCTACAGACGCCCTCAGCTTCTCTTGGTTCTACTTTTATTCTGTCTGTTCCTTTTGTGTAGTCTTCTTCCTCCCATAGAGATTTGATGAGTTGGGTCTTTGTAAAGTGTTTAGAACACAGGCCCGGCACACACAGGCTGGGTATGGTGGCTCACGCCTATAATCCCATAATCCCAGCACTTGGGAGGCCAAGGTGGGCGGATCACTTGAGGTCAGGAGTTCGAGACCAACCTGGACAACATAATGAAACCCCATCTGTACCAAAAAAAAAAAAAAAAAAAAATTAGCCGGGTATGGTGGTGTCCACCTGTAGCTACAGCTACTTGGGAGGCTGAGGCAGGAGAATCACTTGAACCTGGGAGGCAGAGGTTGCAGTGAGCCAAGATCAGGCTACTGCACTCCAGCCTGGGCAAGAGACTGTCTCAAAAAAAAAAAGAAAAGAAAAGAAAAGAAAAAGTGCTTAGAACACAAGCCTGGTAAGTCACAGGCACTACTGCACATTACCTGGTGTTATTACTGCCCATCTCCCAGGCCCCACTCCACACTCCCGCCCCGCCCACCCCCTTAGCCTTGACTGCCAAATCTTTATCTTCAGCCCTGAACCCTCTCCAACTCCTAGTCATTTATGAGGCACCAGGCTTCTGTCCTTGTAACTTCCCACATGAAACTTCTAATTCTCCACACAAATACCCTCTCTCTCTCTCTCTCTCTCACACACACACACCCCGTTTCTCATTATTTTCCTATTGCTCTGGTCCTTCTTGCAAAATGTTACCAGGGAAACATGGGCACTGGCCCCTTCAGAAGACAAAGTTGTCTCAACTCTGTGCCCATCCACTACAAGGGGCTAGGGATATCCTAGCCAAAATCATTCCTAAGCTGAGTACTAGGAATGGGCTATCCCAAGCTGCAACACCTTGGAAATGGCCACTGCCTCCTAAACACAGAGACACTTCCCCAGGCCCAGGTCTAGGCCCTCCACAGGCTTTGCAAATGGCTGGATCAGTAGCAGGAGCTGGGGTGTGTCAGAAAAGTGTTGTGTGTAGGTTCAGATAGGACGCAAGAGGACCAACTTAAGTGCCCTGAGTTCTGATTCTGCTCTGCCACCAATAATTCTTACCTTTCACCATTATAAAAAGCAAAGTAGGGCCAGGCATGGTGGCTCACACCTGTAATCCCAGCACTTTGGGAGGCCAAAGTGGGTGGATTACTTGAGGTCAGGAGTTCGAGACCAGCCTGGCCAATATGGTGAAACCCCATCTCTACTAAAAATACAAAAGTGAGCTGGGTGTGGTGGTAGGCACCTGTAATCCAAGCTACTTGGGAGGCTGAGGCAGAACAATTGCTTGAACACAGGAGGTAGAGGCTGCAGTGAACAAAGATTGCACCACTGCACTCCAGCCTGAGGACAAAGTGAGACAGAGTCTCAAAAAAAAAAAAAAAGGCCTTGTAAAAGGTGCCAACCAGGGTGCCTGCCCATAACAGGGATCAGCTCCCTCTCTACCTAGGAAAGTAGAGAAACACTCAGATCCTGTAGGTCTTTTCCCAAATTGTCTGCAGTTCTTATCTGTTAGAAAAATAATGCCTACCCTGTGGCACATAAAGCCATGTGGTAATACCAAGAATGAGCAGCTATCGTTTTTTCAGCACTGAAGTCTCCCCTTCCTCATTTAACCCTTCCAACTCCCCTATTAAGTACTACTGTTTTACAAATCACAAGGGCATGACACAGCTAGTGAGCAGAAAGGGCTGTCAACTGAGCACCAGTCTTCCTCTGCAGCCCCAGCCTTGGGAGTGTGCAGAGCAGGAGAGGTTTTCCCTGGGGGCTGGCTAGTAGGGCTGGGCAGGGAAGGGACAAGGCAGGGACCAGGCATGGTGGCTCATGCCTTTAATCCCAGCACTTTGGGAGGCTGAGGCAGGCAGATCACTTGAGCTCGAGTTCAAGACCTGCCTAGGCAACACAGCGAGACCCCATCTCTACCAAAAATCTAAAAAATTAGCCTGGCATGGTGGCATGAGCCTGTAGTCCCAGCTACTCAGGAGGCTGAGGTGGGAGGACTGCTTGAGCCCAGGAGGCTGAGGCTGCAGTGAGCCAAGATCGCGCCACTGCACTCCAACCTGGGTGACAGAGTCATAAGACTCTGTCTCAAAAAAATAAAAAATACAAAAGAAAAAAACGGGCAAGGCAGGAACTAGGAAGGGGTTCAGCAAGGGCTCTATGCCTAGGGAAGACAGGGCGAGAGAGGAGGAGGAGGGCTACTTCAGTCAAATCTAACCGGACTGCTCAACCAAGCCATTTTACAACTATCAAACACACTGCTGTAAAATCTCTCCTTAGGCCATAGCTCAAGACTAGGTCAGCCTCAAAGGGGAAAGCAGACTGGCTTTGCCTGTGCCCTGACCAATTTGCACAGAAAGGTCCAGATGAAAACCCACCTCCCTCGCCACAGTAACTCTTTGCTCTCCAGCCCAGCAAGCATTTCTAGAATACCTTTTCTTTCCACAAACGGAGTGGAAGCCCATCTAGCAGCTTCTAGAAACCTGGACTTAATTTTCTGACCTTGTGGAACCAAAACTCAGAAGCACTCAAGTACTGCGGCAACACTAGGATTTTGTGCCTGGCGGCACTGGCCCAAACCATTTGTCCAGGTCCCCCTATTTACCCCAAGTGCCCTCTTCATGATTAATTGTATCCCTATATGCTTTTTTTTTTCACTTTTGTTTCACTTTTGTTGCCCAGGCTGGAGTACAGTGGCGCGATCTTGGCTCACTGCAACCTCTGCCTCCCGGGTTCAAGCGATTCTCCTGCCTCAGGCTCCCAAGTAGCTGGGATTACAGGTGTGCACCAACACACCTGGCTAATTTTTTGTATTTTTAGTAGAGACGGGGTGGTTTCCCCATGTCAGTCAGGCTGGTCTGAACTCCTGACCTCAGGGGATACGCCTGCCTCGGCCTCCCAAAGTGCTGAGATTACAGGCATGAGCCACCGCACCTGGCCCCCTATATGCTTTTCTTCCCCTCTCCCACCTTCCACCAAAATGCCAAACCATGTTCCAAAACAAAAGCCAAATTTATTCAGCAGACATTTTAATTACGAAATCCTAGAAATCAGGACCGCCACAACTTCAGACACTTCGTTGCGAAGTGTACATCAATAGCTACATCTGGAGGATGAAGAAGCCATTGAATCTTTAGAAAATTGGTTTAGCTACCTTAAAGTTTGGGGGTGGCACCTTACAAGAGCGCCGTCAAGTTTCACAAGGGTAAAGCCAGCGGCTTCTCCTCTACAAGAGTCACATTTGAAAACCGGTTTCAGTCACAAAAGAAGAGCAGGAGGAAACCAATTGAGCGGGTGAGGTCCCACCGAGGCCGAGGCCCGTGGCTCCCCTGGAGGGCCAGAAGAGAGCAGAAAAACGTCCAGGGTTTTTCATGCATTCCTATAGACACCAGGAAGGGTGGAATAAGAAAGCCCAGCTGGGAGGACAGGAGAGAGACTCAAGAGATTGTTTATGACTGTGTCTGAGAAAGCTCCTGGCATGGCCATGAGGGGCCTTCCGGGAGTTTCGTAAAGAAGAAAGCACAGAAAACAGGAAAGAACGCTCCCTCCATGTCCCTCTCTGCCTATTTGTGTCCTCTGGAGACTCCCAGCGGTAGTAAAGCACCAACGGGGCTCTTCTTGGAGCAAGAGAAAGAAAAGACTCCGAGTGAGGAAGCTCTCCCAGGAACCCCACAGCAAACTGTGACCTTGAACCGCAGGTGGCAAGGTCAAGTCATTTACTAGTCCACATTCAAATACAACTCTTCCACCTGCAAAATTCTTCACCTCCCTCCAGTCCCTTAACTAGAGTTCACATCTCCCACCTTCACCAGCCACCGAATCGGTGGGAGAAAGGGGCAATGCCAACCCACCTACCACCAAACTTTTACATTCTTCTCCCCACTGGAATTTCTTTGCACAGCAATTGTAGCACCACTTTCACTCAGTTCCTCCACCGGAAAATAGCAAGCAAATGTATGCGTGTCGTAAAGTTTTCAAGTACTGTTATAAAGCCATCGCCATTCCAGCCCCTCTAAGCCCTCCTTAAACAATCCAAGCTCACGACGCCCCCAAGGGCTAAGTGAGGTACAAGTCGATGTAAGTAGCTGCCACAGTTCTCCCAGTTTATCCCAGGTCCTTGGCTAGGATAGCCAGGTAAATTCTCATGCCCCACGGACGCGCCCTGGCGCATGCATTTCTCCACGTTTAAGTTTCATCCAATGGCCTCGCCGGAGCTGGTAACTTCTTGGCCTGAGATCTCTTCCCCACGCGCCTCCCCCAGCTAAAGTGGTCGCTCCCAGGTTGGCGACGTTGGCTTCAGCTCAGGGTTAGTAGGAACTGGATGTTGCTGGGTCTACGCAGCAGCCCCTCTTCCTCCTCCAGGGTGCCTGGGTCAGAGGAAGGCGCCTGATGGCTGCAGGGCAATAGGGTCCGGTCCGCTGCGGCCTGTCCCGGGCCCAGCGGCGCTCGCAGGACCCGTGGCTGCAACCGCGGCGACGGCTCGTTGGAGCCTCCGCACCGCTTCCTTGATGAGGTTTCCCGAGAGCACGAGCTGCTGCAGGAGCCGGTGCGGGTCGTCGTCGCTGGCGCGTGCCCCGGCTTGAGTCCATCGTCGCTGCTGCAGGCGCCGGGAGGTGACCGCGTCTCTGAGCCATCCTCGCCGGCAAGGCCCCGGCAGCGCGCTGGGGCTTGTGGCGAGCTCGGCCACGCAGTAGGGCGCGGCGCGGCCCCGCACGCGGCCGCGGTCCCCCAGGGCGCAGCGCAGGGCCCCAGGGGGCGCCGGGCCCACCGTCTCCGCCGACGCGGGCGGCAGCAGCGGCGGAACCGCCAGGGGTCGGGCCTTGTCCGCCGGCACCGCGGCAGCCAGGGACCCGGGGGCCCGCAGCGGCGCCCCCGGGGGCGCGCACGGCGAGGCCGGGCTGTCCTGCGCCGCGTCCAGCTGCAGCGTCTCGCCGATCTGGGCCACCAGCCGGTCCACCTCGCCCGAGCTGCCCAGCGTCACCGACTGCTCCAGCAGGAGGAAGCTGTCCTCCTCCTCCTCTTCCTCCCCCTCCGCCTCCTCGCCGGCTTCCTCTTCCTCCTCCCTCCGGCAGGGCATGGCCCCCTGTCCGGGAACCTGGAGCTATGCGGGCGTCGCTGGGGGCTTGGCTGCCCGCGGGCGCCGGGCTGAGGATGAAGCCGGGGCCGGGGCCGGGGCCGGGGAGGACGCGGAAGCCAGAGCCCGCCAGGCACTCGAGCCGCGCGCCTGCCGCCTTGGGAGCCGGAATCCTGCCGGCTCGGGTTGATTTGTAAACAATGGGTGACGTCGCACTGGGCCCTACCACTGCGCCGGGGTGGGGGTGACGCGCGAGCAGGCGCCGGGACGGGGCGGCGTAGGCGGCGGCAGGAGCCTTCCCGCGTCTTTGTTTGTTGTTTCCCCAGGAGGGGGTCCGGGGCGTGGGGACCGCTTTCCTATCTCCTGGGCCAGACGAGCTGCGCAGGAACGTGGCACCTAGGAGGCGGCTGGATTTGGTTTCTCCCACGCACGGACACACCCACTCCCACTCCGGGCCCGCCTACTGGGCCGCGGCCTCCCTCCCCACGTGTCGGCCGCGCCTAGGCCCACCCGACTCCAGTCCCGGGCACCCGCAGTTCCCGGCCACGGGCATGGGGGAGGGGCGGGCCGCCGCGGGTCCGGCTTCTAGGAGGCGGGGCGGGAAAAGGCGGAGGGAATTAGGGGTGAAGCGGCGACACCTTACTTACTTATTTATTATTTAGACGGGGTCTCTGTCGCCCAGGTTGAAATGCAGCGGCGAAAACGCGGCTTACTGCAGCCTCGAACTGACTTAAACGATCCTCCCACTTCAGCCTCCCGAGCAGCTAGGACACGGGCGCAGCCACCATGCCTGTCTAATTTAAAGAAATTGTTTTTGTAGAGACCGGGGGCGAGGGGGGCGGGGGGCGGGTCTCACTATGTTGCCCAGGCTGGTCTAGAACTCCTGGGCTCGAGGAGTCCTCGCTCCTCACCTCCGAAAGTGCCGAGATTACTGGCGTAAGTCGCCTCGCTGCGCCTTAGAGGGAACTCTTTAAAGCAGAGCAGAATCGCTCTGAGGTGAGGTCCCAGAGGCTTTCCCTACGTAGTCTTCAAGTCACCGGGCATATCATGAGACTAGGACTCACCACCGCTCGGCTAAAGAGAAGAGTTGGCCGGGCGCGGTGGCTCACGCCTGTAATCCAATCCAGCACTTTGGGAGGCTGAGGCGGGTGGACCACAAGATTAGGATGATCGAGACCATCCTGGCCAACGTGGTGAAACCCCATCTCTACTAAAATACAAAAAACTAGGCGGGCGTGGTGGCGCACTCCTGTAGTCCCACCAACTCGGGAGGCTGAGGCAGGGGAATCACTTGAACCTAGGAGGCGGAGGTTGCAGTGAGCTGAGATCGTGCCACTGCACTCCAGCCTGGCGACAGAGCAAGACTCCAACTCAGGAAAAAAAAAAAAAAAAAAAAAAGAGAGAAGAGTTGACTTTGTCATTTTTGTTTTGTTTTTTAAGGTTCAAATAGAAATACAGGGGATTGGCCGGGAGCGGTGTCTCATGCCTGTAATCCCAACACTTTGGGAGGCTGAGGTGGGCGGATCACTTGAGGTCAGGAGTTGAAGACCAGCCTGGCCAAGATGGTGAAACCCGGTTTCTTTTCTTTTTTTTTTTTTTTTGAGATCGAGTTTCGCTGTTATTACCCAGGCTGGAGTGCAATGGCGCGATCTCGGCTCACGGCAACCTCCGCTTCCTGGGTTCAAGCAATTCTCCTGCCTCAGCCTCCCGAGTAGCTGGGACTACAGGTGTGCGCCACCATGCCCAGCTAATTTTTGTATTTTTAGTAGAGACGGGGTTTCACCATGTTGACCAGGATGGTCTTGATCTCTTCACCTCGTCATCCACCCGCTTCGGCCTCCCAAAGTGCTGGGATTATAGGCGTGAGCCACCGCACCTGGCGAAACCCAGTTGCTACTAAAAATACAAAATTAGCTCCGTGTGGTGGTGGACACCTGTAATTCCAGCTACTCGGGGGGTTGAGGCAGGAGAATGGCTTGAACCCGGGAGGCGGAGGTTGCAGTGAGCCAAGATCACACCACTGCACTCCAGCCTGGGCAACGGAGTGAGACTCCGTCTCAAAAAAAGAAAAAAAAAAAAAGAAAAGAAAAGAAAAATAGGGGATGGAAAAAAACCTCTCACAGCACTCACACATAGTTCACATTTAAATTTTTTTCCCTTCTAGCCTTTGTTCTCTGAAAGTGTATTATACAAACACACACATACAATGTTATACACTTTTCCACTTTGCCTTACATCATAAACGTTTTTCGTGTTATTGCATGCTCTTTGAAAACATTTTAATGATTACATAAGTTTCCATCAAATGCCTGTGCTTTTAACATTTGCCTAATTTCACCATCGTTAAGTAAGTGCGTGACTAACATTTTTGTGTGTAACACTTTAAGATATTGATGATTCTTTCTTTAGAGCATATTCCCAGGAGTGGAATTTTAAGTCACAGGAGTTGGATATTTTCAGGTTTACTGATAAATGTTCAGGAAATCTCTTTCCAAGAGTTAGGTAAATGTACATCATTCATGTGTGAGCATACATCATTACATCTTCACTAGTATTTGAGTATTATCATTGAATTTTTTGGGGGGATTTTATAGGGAAATTTTCTCCTTTCAGTTTGCCTATCTTTGATTTCAGTTAGATAGAGCAGTTTTCCAAATGTTTGGTAACGAACTGTACTTCCTTTTTTATGAATTGTCTATTTCCTAGTAAGTTTTTCCCAGGGAGTTTTTCTTACGTATTTGCGTAACTCCTTTACGTACCAAAGGTTAACCCTTTTCTTTCATATTTTGCTGCAAATACGTCTCCAGGCTTTTGTTGGTTCCATACAATCATTTTCTCCCCAAATAAAACCACATTTTAATGTAGGCAAATTTATAAAATCCCTCTGAGATTTCTAACACGATGCTAAATTTGGAGTCTCCTTACTGCCAGAAAGTTATCAAATATTCTGTTCTATTTTGTTTAGATTTTTCAAATGCCTTGATTTTTTTTTTTCAAATCCATCTGGGATTAATTTTGGTCTTTGGTGCAAGCTGATGACATGAAATTAATTTTTTCCTGGAGAGCTTGCCAGGTGAAGGTGTATTTCTTCACTAGGACAGAGGTGTGAGGGTAGCATAAACACAAGCTGTCTGGTGAGTTTCCAGTTGTTGGTTAAGCTGGTGGTTGTGAGGAGTGGGTGGGGCTGAGAATGTTTTGAGCAGTCTGTTGTTTGAAGTCAAAAGAACCCAGAACAGGTTGTACAAAGACCTAGATCCAAGTCTCATTCCTGCCACATCCTGGGTGTGGGACTCTAGGCAAATCAGTTTACAAGTGTTTTCACTTGTAAATGGGAAAAATAATCCCTGCCCGGCCTCCCTCTGAGGATTGTTTTCAGGATCAAATGAGATAATGGGAACGAGCTTTGTCAGGCATTACACAAATGTAGGATTAGGTCCAGCGGTTTACTAACAGAGGCCTGGCTCAATTCCAGTGATTCCCTCCCAGGGAGCATCTACTATATTAATGCTGAAGATTCCCGCCTGCAGCCCACTAGGTGAAATGTACCCTGAAGGTATTACTTACTTGCACTTACTGGGTTTCTTAAATTCTGCCCCAGATCTGCCCTGACCTGGGATTGCATAGGGCTTTACTGAAGTCAGCCCAGAGCCTCCCAAGCCCCAAGGTGAGTCCCCACAACTAGTTCTGCAGGTTTGAGTGATGGAACCTTTCCCAGTGGGCAGCCTCCCACCTCCATCTCTGGAGGGCTTTCCACACACTTTACTGATAAGGACTGAAAGCCGTTCCCCTGGAGAGACTGATTCTCATTTTCATTCCGATGGTACTTAGGAGAATTTCAAGAGGAATGAAAATTAGGGGAGGGCTTATGGATTTCAGTAGAGTTAAAATGGTAATGTTTTCCTCCTTTCTGTAAGATGATGCCTGGCTGTAAGTAGAGAAAAGCAGTTTTATGCTCCATTGACTTTAAACATTAATGGGTCTGGTTTAGCTATTGTCTCTCACCCTGCATCCCTGGAAGTTGTTTTTGTCTTCCTGTCAGGGTAATTCCACTAGTGTTCTTAGTACTATAGGAAATGGAGCTTTGAAATGGCATTCTTAAAAAAAAAAAAAAAAAAAAAAAAAAACTTCCCTTTGTAATGTTGCTTTTGTGTGAAGATTGCTATGTAAATATGCTGGGACTTGGATATTATACTATTCATTATAGAGATGAATTCATTACAGCAAGACCAGCTCCATTTTCTGGGGGCACCTCTCTGGAGAGCTCTGAGAGAGGGAAGTGCTGTGCTGGACCAGTGGGAGGCAGAGAAACGCCCTGGATTAGGAAGCAAAATACAAGATGCTAGAAAGGCTCAGATGCAATTACAAGTAATGAGAGGGTATCAAAAAGGGAAGTGATGAGAACTTGTGTGCCCAGCACGCTGGCTGCCTGCCTGGAAAGAGACACTCTCGGAGAGCATTCAGAAACACCCAGGGAAGAACAGAATTCAAGGGTTTTCTGCATTCACTTAGATTGCATTGAAATTCTCTGCAAGGAGTTTGCTTTCCACACAGACCTTATTTCAAGTTACCTGCCCTCAGAGACACTAGCCGTGGCACAGTGGGATGAACACTAGGCTTGGGAATACCACCTGGATGGGGTCACTTTATCCTGCTGTGCCTCTGATACCTAATCTGTAAGATGGGGGAATGGTCCCTTCTTTATGAAATGGTTGTATTACATGAGAATAATATGTATGGGAAGACTCATCATGTGGACCCTGAGGGTGGTGTTGGCATAGGCTCTAGGGTGGAGAAATACTTTTAGGGATGCTCAAGTTTTAAAAAGGGCAAACTCGGGCCGGGCGCAGTAGCTCACACGTGTAATCCCAGCACTTTGGGAGGCCGAGGTGGGAGGATCACGAGGTCAGGTGTTTGAGATCAGCCTGGCCAACATAATGAAACCCTGTCTTGACTAAAAATACAAAAAATTAGCTGGGCGTAGTGGCAGGCGCCTGTAATCCCAAATACTCAGGAGGCTGAGGCGCGAGAATCGCTTGAACCCGGGAGGTGGAGGTTTCAGTGAGCTGAGATCACATCACTGCACTCCAGCCTAGGCAACAAAATCGAAACTCTGCCTCAAAAAAAAAAAAAAAAAAAAAAGTCATGTATTGCTTTTTTTTTTTTTAACTTTATATACTTTTCTTGATTTTACAAAAAAGAACTCTTTTCTTGGCTGGCATAACAAAATAAAAAGGCCATATATTGCATGGTACCAATTACATGAAATATCCAGAATAGTTAAACTGATACAGGTAGAAGGAGATTTGATGGTTGATTCGAGCTGGGGGATGCCCAGGTTGCAGTGCAGCGGTGCAATGATGACTCACAGTGGCCTCAACTTCCTGGGCTCAAGCAATCCTTCCACCTCAGCCTCCCAAGTAGCTAGGACTACAGGTGCGTGCCACCACATCTGCCTGATTTTTTTTAATTTTTATTTTTTGTAGAAATGAGGTCTCACTATGTTGAGCAGTCTGGTCTCAAACTCCTAGGCTCCAACCATCCTCCCTCCTCAGCCTCCCAAAGTGCAATTCTCCCTCCTCTGCCTCCCAAAGCCCTGGGATTAAAGGCATAAGCCACTGCATCTGGCCATGTTTTGAGAATTTGAAAACAACTCTATTGTGTTAAATGCTGAAGTTCTGAGGTTTGTTACAGCATCTAGCATAACCTTGACTAATGCAGAGGGATAAGGTTGTCAGGTAAAAGAGAGGTGGGGAGACAGCAGCACATCTAAGTACCATGGAAAAGTTCATGACACTATGTTTATGATATTAGGGCTGGCATGCAATGTCTGGGGGAGAGGAAAGAAGAGGGCATGTTCAGGGTGCAGTGAGCAGGGAGCTGCACTGGCAAATGCAGGGCCCGGCTGTGAGTGCAAGTGGGCAGAGAAACCTGATTTGGGTTTGAAGAGGAGCCCTACCCCCAGAGGTGCCAGGCTTAGGAGACTGACAGAGGAGGCACGTCCCAAAGATGCCAGTTTAGGACTGATGGAAAAATCGCAGCCTCTGATCAGACACAGCCCAATGCCTTCACTTTTCTGCCACAGTCCAGGTGAGTTACTGTCAGCTTCTATTCCAGACAGCTGCCTCATTGTTTTCCAGGTCTCACAGGCCCCCTATTTCACAGAATCCCAGTGAGTTTCTCCTAGGCAGAGTGGATTGCTTCAGTGGGGCAGTTCTGAGTGTCCCTCTCTTGGTAGTTTGGTTTCTTGGGGAAAAGAAGGGGCAGATGACTCCACACATCTGTAGACCCCAACATGCAAACATGCAAGTACACTTTTTTTTTTTTGAGACTGAGTCTCGCCCTGTCACCCAGGCTGGAGTGAAGTGATGTGATCTCGGCTCACTGCAACCTCCGCCTCCCGGGCTCAAACAATCCTCCTGCCTCAGCCTCCCAAGTAGATGGGATTACAAGTGCGCACCACCATGCCTGGCTAATTTGTATTTTTAGTAGAAACAGGGTTTCTCCATGTTGGTCAGGCTGGTCTGGAACTCCTGACCTCAGGTGATCTGCCTGCCTTGGCCTCCCAAAGTGCTGGGTTTGCAGGAGTGAGCCACTGCCCCTGGCCCGGTTTGTCTTTTCTACCTCCCCAGTTAGCTCTCTGCCTGCTCTTACTGCTGGAGAATCTCCAGCTTAGCCCTTATGTTTTCTTCTCTGTCTACACTCATCGTCTTGTCGATCTCCCAGTGTATTTGCTTGAAACACACACATACGCATACACACACACACACACATGTGTGCGCCTTCTTCATGTACTCGCCCTGCCTGGAGCTCTCCTCAGAGCTTCGGGTCTGTGTATCCAGCTACTCCAGCGGCTCCGTTTCCACTGGGAGGTCTAACAGCCATCTCCACCTCAACACGTTTGCAACTGAACCCCTGACTTTCTCGGCCCCATGTGCTCCATCTGCAGTCTTCCCCATCCCAGTTTACGACCAGTCTGTGAATTCAGTAGCTTGGGCTTGGAGTCATCCTTGACTCCTCCCTTCCTCTCACACTCCACAAACTTTCAGCAAATCCTGCGGTCACTACCTTTAAGATATATCCAGAATCCAACCACCTGCCAGCACCCACTGCGAGCCCCTGGCTTGCTCATCTCTCCCTTGGTGATTGCACTAATCTTCTAACTGGTCTCCCTGCTTCTGCCCTTGCGCCCCTGCAGACTGTTTTCCACACAGCAACCCCGTGACTTTGGAAAAACCTAACTCAGATAATGTGACCTCATGTTCACAATCTTCCAGAGACTTCTCTTTTTCTTTTTTTTTTGAGACAGAGGCTCAGGCGATCCTCCTGCCTCAGCCTCCTGAGTAGCTGGGATTACAGGCATGTGCCACCAAGCCTGGCTAATTTTTTGCATTTTTAGTAGGAACAGCGTTTCACCATCTTGGCCACACTGGTTTTGAACTGCTGACCTTGTGATCTGCCCGCCTCGGCCTCCCAAAGTGCTGGGATTACAGGTGTGAATCACAGTGCCCAGCCAGTTAGAGGCTTCTTTTTCTACTGGGAGGAAAAGGCAAAGTCCTTAGACCCCCAGCATCTGGCCCCTGCCCTCATCCTAAGCCCATCTCCTACCACACCCGTCTCACTCAGCTCTGGCTGCTTTTCCTTGAACACCCCAAACACAGGCCTACCTCAGGGCCTTTGCACTTGCTGCTTCCTCCATCCAAGAAGTTATCTAAAGGTTCAATTCCTCACCTCTTTCAAGACTTCAGCCACTTTCTCAGGTCACCCAATTTAAAGTTGAAACCTTCCTGTCCAGGCATGGTGGCTCACACTTGTAATCCCAGCACTTTGGGAGGCCAAGGTGGGCAGATCACTTGAATGCAGATCACTTGTAGTCAGGAGTTTGAGACCAGCCTGACCAACATAGTGAAACCCCATCTCTACTAAAAATACAAAATAGCCGGCTGTACTGGCAGGCATCTGTAACCCCAGCTACTGGTGAGGGTGAGGTAGGAGAATCAGTTGAACCCAGGAAATAGAGGTTACAGTGAGCAGAGATCGTGCCCCCTGCACTCCAGCCTGGGCAACAGAGCAATACCTACAATTAGGTATTGATTTTGTTTGGTCCCACCATGAAAGCTTGGGATTTGCTTGTTTTGTTTGGTGCCTAGGACAGTGCCTGACACATAGGAGGCAACAGTAAAAATGTGTTGATGATTGAATGAAAGGTGTCCAGCCTTGGTGTTCTAGTAAAATAAGGGGTAGTCTTCCCTCTGTAGAGGCTTCTTTTTCTACTGGGAGGAAAAGGCAAAGTCCTTAGACCCCCAGCATCTGGCCCCTGCCCTCAGATGATGAGATCCTTACACCAACAGTACTGAATTCAGGCTTCAGTGTGCATACCACTTACAGCCACTTTTTCTTTTTTTTTTTTTGAGATGGAGTCTCACTCTATCACCAGGCTGGAGTGCAGTGGTGTGATCTCGGCTCACTGCAATCTCCGCCTCCCAGGTTCAAGTGATTCTCCTGCCTCAGCCTCCCGAGTAGCCGGGACTACAGGTGTGCGATACCACTCCCAGCTAATTTGTGTATTTTTAATAGACACAGGGTTTCACCATACTGGCCAGGATGGTCTCGATCTCCTGACCTCGTGATCTGCCCACCTCAGCCTCCCAAAGTGCTGGGATAACAGACATGAGCCACCACACCTGGCTTTTTCTCTCTCTCTTTTTTTTTTTTTCCCCAGAGTTTTGCTCTTGTTGCCCAAGCTGGAGTGCAATGGGGCGATCTTGGCTCACTGCAACCTCCGCCTCCAGGGTTCAAGCAATTCTCCTGCCTCAGCCTCCCGAGTAGCTGGGATTACAGGTGCCCGCCACTACCCCTGGCTAATTTTTTGTATTTTTAATAGAAACGGGGTTTCACCATGTTAGCCAGGCTGGTCTCGAACTCATGACCTCAAGTGATCCACCAGCCTAGGCCTGCCAAAGTGCTGGGATTACAGGAATGAGCCACTGTGCCGGGCCCGGCTTTTTTTAATTTTTAATTTTTTTGAGACAGTGTCTCACTCTGTCGCCCAAGCACTTGGAGTGCAGTGGCAGGATCATAGCCCACTGCAACCTCAACCTCCCTGGGCTCAGGTGATCCTCCCACCTCAGCCGCCTCAGTAGCTGGAAATACAGGTGCATGCTGCCATGCCCAGCTAATTTTTGTATGTTTTATAGAGAAGGGGTTTTGCCATGTTGCCCCAGCTGGTCTCCAACTCCTGAGTTCAAGAGGTCAGCCTGCCTTGGCCTCCTAATGTTGGGATTACAGGCATGAGCCACCGTGCCCAGCCAACAGCCACTTCTAATCTCCACGTCCAGCACTGCCCCCACCCCAGCCTGATGCACCAGCTCCTCCTGTCTGGATCATAACAGCAGCTTCCCAGCAGGTCTCCTCATTTCCTCTTGTCCTGTTCTAATCCATCATCCATACAATAGCCAGTGATCTTAAAAAAAAAAAAAAAGCAAATTGGATCAGGTGAGTGTCCTGTGCACTGTCTCCCCTCTAATTTGAGTGAGGATAATTCCAGTCCCAGTGAGAATGGCCTCCGCCACCAGCCTCTCAGCCCTGTCTGCCAGCACTCTCCTCCTAACACCCCTGGTTGGGTAACCTTGGCCTCCTGTCAGTTCTTTGAAAAAACCAAGCTCTTCCACTCGAGGGCCTCTGCTACCCAACGTTCTTTTTCCCCTTCTTGGTCTGTAGTAGCACAGCCCAAAAGCGAGGCACTTTCTTTTGTTTGTTTGTTTGAGACAGAGTTTTGCTCTTGTCGCCCAGGCTGGAGTGCAATGGCACGATCTCAGCTCACTGCAACCTCCGCCTCCCAGGTTCAAGTGATTCTCCTGCCTCAGCCTCTCAAGTAGGTTGGATTACAGGCACCTGCCACCACGCCCAGCTATTTTTTGTATTTTTAGTGGAGACAGGGTTTCACCATATTGGCCAGGCTTGTCTCAAACTCCTGACCTAAGGTGATCTGCCTGCCTTGGCCTCCCAAAGTTCTGGGATTACAGGCGTGAGCCACCGCACCCCGCCAAAGTGAGGCACTTCAACAGCACCGCTCCCAACCCCAACCACACACACTCATAAACACACAGCCTAAGCAGAAACAGTGAGCCTGGTATGCAAATAAGGCTTCCACAGGCTCCAGCCCCAGCCCACCTTCCAAGTTGCAAGTGAGTGCTGCCCCTTGGCCCCAGGTTTCTGGAAGTGTAGGAGGCCTGGTTGTTTGCCGCCCTAAAGCCTACTCATCCTTCAGGTCTTAGCTACATGCCACTCCAAGAGGTCCTCCCGCTATGGCTCCCTCCCCTTGCCCAAACCAGGGCCCAGCATAATATCCATGCTGAACCTTCATAGCACTGTCCTAATAATGTATTTTACTAATTTTTATTTATTTGTTCTGTCTCCTCATAAACTTTGTGAAGGCAAGGATCCTGCCTGCATTGCTTACTGCTCTATCTCCCACGCCTCACCAAATGTCTTTCTGGAAGTCCTTTGCTCAGAATAAATGCCCAGTGAAAGTGTGTGTGTGTGTGTGTGTGTGTGTGTGTGAGAGAGAGAGAGAGAGAGAGAGAGAGAGAGAATAATAAGAAATGTGCAAGATGAAAATGAAAGAGACTTGTAGGCCAACTCCATCCCCCTCCTTAAGGAGACAGGAAGGAATGCCCTGCCCAGCCCGGCCCAGCCCTTCCCTTCATGTCAAGAAGTTCATGTTGGCACACTCACCCTCCTCTCACTGAGTATAAAGAGACCTGTTTTGTAATTGGTTTTTATCCCAGAGTAGCAGAGCTTTGGGAGCAAAGAGCCTGTGGGGTAATGAATGGGAGGGAGAACAGATGCTGGTGTCCAACTTTACAGGCATTTGGAAATTCGCAGCCAAGCCTCTTTGCAACACTGTGCCTGCCCTGGGGGCTAATTTCAGCAGGCTGCAGCAGCATAGGCTTTAACTCCAGGGGCCTGGGTGCTACCCTCTGCTACCTGCATAACTCTGCCCAAACCGTGCATCCTTTCTGGCTTTCGGTTCTCAGCTGCGAAGTGGGAACCATGATAAAGATAACCATAATCACAACGCAAACAAGGCGACTGTTGCAAGGATCCAAAGAGATAGTGTGAATGAATGTGTTTGGTAAACTGGAGAGCTCAGTAAAAGCTCCAGTTGTAACTGCCACTGTACCTGCGCAGGAGATGCAAATCTGGCAGGTGTGGATCAGGTGAGATTGTGCATGTATCAGACGCTAAGCTGCTTTGTGAAGTCCCAAGGGAGGACCTACATGACCCACGTGATAGTCCTCATGTGGGCAGGGAGGAATTTTCTCAGAATACTAGATGTCAGCTTTGCTAGTTGATAATTATGAGTGTTTGCTTTGGAGCACCCCACCTTCTGCGAGGAGTTGAACTAGCTGCTGGAATGATGAAGGAAGGCATTTTTAGATAAGTATTATCACACAATGATCCAATCAATACACATAAAACCTGCTCAGGGTAATACCGTGCCTTGTCATTTTTTTTTTTCCTGGGACGGAGTCTTGCTCTGTCGCCAGGCTGGAGTGCAGTGGCGCAGTCCCGGCTCACTGCAACCCCCACCTCCTGGGTTCAAGTGATTCTTCCACCTCAGCCTCCTTGAGTAGCTGGGACTAGAGGCGCATCCCACCACACCGGGCTAATTTTTATATTTTTAGTAGAGATGGGATTTCACCATGTTGACCACGATGGTCTCGATCTCTTGACCTTGGGATCCGCCCCCTTGGGCCTCCCAAAGTGCTGGGATAACAGGAGTGAGCCACCGCGCCCGGCCGCCCTTGTCATTTTTATGAGTATATTTACAACTAAGGGTTGGTCTCAGGTTATCTCCTGTATATGTAATTCAGGCTCAGTGACCTCAAGTCCAAGATCTATGGCACAGCAACTCTTCTGGGTAAAAACAAGACTTCTGGCTGGGCGTGGTGGCTCACATCTATAATCCCAGCACTTTGGGAGGCCGAGGTGGGTGGGTCACTTAAGGTCAGGAGTTCAAGACCAGCTTGGCCAAAATGGTGAAACCCCGTCTCTACTAAAAGTACAGAAATTAGCTGGGCGTGGTGGCATGTATCTGTAACTCCAGCTACTTGGGAGGCTGAGGCAGGAGAATAGCTTGAACCCAGGAAGCAGAGGTTGCAGTGAGCTGGGATCATGCCACTGCACTCCAGCCTGGGTGATGGAGTGAGATTCTGTCTCAAAAAAACAAACGCCAAGGCGGGCGGATCACCTGAGGTCGGGAGTTCAAGACCAGCCTGACCAACGTGGTGAAACCCCATCTTTAAAAAAATTAATTAATTAATTAAAACAAACCAAAACAAACAAACAAAAAACCAAGACTTCTAAGAGCTTGCAAAACCTTCATTGGTGGGGGGCCATGGGGGCTGTACAGGTTATTCCTGGTACCAGTTGCAAATCCATCTGCCTGTCATCAATGCCTCATATCGTCTTTGAAATGCTGACTTAAAATCATCAGCTCTGTAATTGGTTGGTACCTATGGGTCTGCAGGGTGACATCCCTGGAATTTGGAAATCAGGCTGCCCTCTGGAAGTTAAACCCTTCAAGTCCACACATGATGGAGGGAATAGGATGTCTCTCTGGTGAAAGCCAGAACTGGGCTTGGAAATGCAATCCAGGCATGCCCGCCTGTGAAAGAAGCCTTATTAAATCTGAGAAGAGGCCGGGCACGGTGGCTGACTCCTGTAATCCCAGCACTTTGGGAGGCTCAGGCAGGTGGATCACCTGAGGTCAGGAGTTCGAGCGAGACCAGCCTGGACAACATGGTGAACCCTGTCTCTACTAAATATACAAAAAATTAGCCAGGTATGGTGGTGGGTACCTGTAATCCCAGCTACTTGGGAGGCTGAGACAGGAGAATCGCTTGAACCTGAGAGGTGGAGGTTGTCATGAGCCGAGATCGTGCCACTGCACTCCAGCCTGGGCAAAAAGAGTGAAACTCCATCTCAAAAAAATAAAAAAAATCTCAGAACAGCAAGAAAGTGGCTGCAAAGGTTCTAGAAGACACCAGAGAGGATCTGTTCCATTCTGCAGCATGAACCAAAATGGAGGGGCAGGGCCCCAACAGGCTGCTAGAATGGGCCCCCATAGGCAGATATATCCCCAGAGACAAAACTGCCCCACACCAACAATATTATTTATATATCACTTGCATGATTCCCTTTGCCCTGTTTTATGCCCCCAGTACAGAAAAACCACCTATTTCAGCTTCCTATGCAAGAGAGTATATGCTGAGCAGTCACCCTGAGTGTCTTGGGCAGTTATAGTTCTCATTATAAATTAATATATTATAATTTTGACTAAGCCTCATGTGAATCTGTATTCTCTTCTCTGAACCGGATCAATCTTGATTTTATCCTTATTTATTTATTTATTTATTTATATAGAGGCCCAGGCTAGAGTACAGTGACTATTCACTGGCTGGACCAAAGTGCACTGCAGCCTCAACCTCCTGGCCTCAAGTGATCCTTCCACCTCAGCCTCCCAAGCAGCTGGGTCTAGAGGCACATGCCACCATGCCCAGCACCAATCCTGATTTTAGACTTGCAAAGCTGGTCTCCAGACCTCAGCCCTGGAATGAGTATGCAGTGGCAAGCCACTACACCATCTACCTACCTTCTTAGTATTTACTCATGATTGACCACAGCCTCAATACCCAAATCCAGACATTTGCATGACGAATCAATGAGATTTGGAATGGGAGGAGGAAGTTTACCACTGCAGCCCTGGATGACTCAGCTGGCCTCTTACAGCTTGGTAAGTGTTTCTAATGGCAGCAGCTACATTAAGCATAATTTCAGGAAATGGCAAACCAGCTTACATTGTCCCAAATCAGGGTTATTTTCTGGAATACAGTCATCTCTCTACTCACAATAATGTATATCAAAAATAGAACCAAGAGTAGTCATCATGGCATTTTCTAAATATTGCTTTGAGCACGGTCTGGTATCTAGTGATGGCATTAAATTCCTGCATACAGCAAACAGTAACCTACTTAGGGACTCAAAGATCCTTTGTAAACTGAGCTATGTCTGCTGGGCAGATGTTAATAAAACTGAGCCATTGAAAATGATGTTTATGCAGTGTTTACATTAGCATAGGGTAAGAACTTTAGTCAAGCACAAATTTAGAACACAAATTGTCCAGGCATGGACTCATTACATTACAGGTGGCTCATGCCTGTAATCCTAATACTTTAGGAGGCTGAGGCAGGAGGATTGCTTGTGCCCAGGGAGTCTGAGGCTGCAGTGAGCTATGATTGTGCCACTGCAGCCTGGGTGACAGAGCAAGACCTTGTCTAAAAAAAATATATATATATAAAAAATATATATAATAGATATAAAATATATATTATATATATAATATATATATTATATATATATTATATTACATTATATTATATTATAGATATATCTTTTGCCCTGGGATTACAGGCATGCACCACCACGACTGGCTAATTTTTTTGTATTTTTAGTAGAGATGGCGTGTCGCCATGTTGGCTAGGCTGGTCTTGAACTCCTACCTCAGGTGATCCACCTGCCTCGGCCTCCTAAAGTGCTGGGATTACAGGTGTGAGCTACTGTGCCTGGCTCCATTTTTTTCTTTCTTTGAAACAGGGTCTTACTCTGTTTCTCAGGCTGAAGTATAATAGCATGATGTCGGCTTACTGCAACCTCCACTTCCCAGACTCAATCTCCCACCTCAGCCTCCCAAGGAGCTGGGACTACAGGTGTACACCAACATGCTTGGCTAATTTTTTGCAGAGACAAGGGTCTCACTATATTGCTCAGGCCAGTCTCAAACTCCTGGGCATAAACGATCCTCCTGCCTTGGCCTCCCAAAGTGTTGGGATTACATTTGTGAGCCATTGTGCCCAGCCTTACATTTTTTTTCTTTTCTTTTCTTTTTTTTTGAGATGAAGTCTTGCCCTTGTTGCCCAGGCTGGAGTACAATGGCATGATCTCGGCTTACTGCAACCTCCGCCTCCCAGGTTCAAGTGATTCTCCTGCCTCAGCCTCCCGAGTAGCTAGGATTACAGGCGCCTGCCACCACACCCGGCTAATTTTTATATTTTTAGCAGAGACAGGGTTTCACCATGTTGGCCAGGCTCGTCTTGAATTCCTGAACTCAGGTGATCCACCCACCTTGGCCTCCCAAAGTTTTAGGATTACAGGCATGAGCCACCACGCCCAGCCACATTTTTTCTTTGATTAAAAAATAGCCCTATGTATATGAAAAACAACAACGACAACAACAAACGAACAAAATGAAATGTACTAGGGATAACTAAGAATTTGGTAGAAGGATTGTAGCCCCTGCTTTTACTTTTGTTTTATCCAAATGTTCTGTGAATCTTTATCACTTTTATAGTGTATTAGGTAACATTTTAACATTACCCTTTGAAGAAACATAAGCAACCAAGAAAAAAAAATGGAGAGAGGACTCTGAGGACTGAAAACAGGTTACCTGAACTTCATAAGCAATTTTGTTACATGTTCCAAACAGTACAGAAAAAACACCCTTCTTGGGACTGATCAGGCTGCAAGTAAGACTAGCCTTAAAGACAGCCAGTGGTGGGAATGAACTGCCAGGACAGTCCCCACCAAGCCTTCTGCCACAATCACGAGAAGGGAAATAGTGAAGGGGCAAGATCAGTTTAACCTGACTCACCCATGGCCAGAAGTGTCACGATGTGGACATGACTGGACGGCCTTTGCAAGTGACGCCAACTGCAGGGTTGCGGTTTCGTAGTCAGGTAGGGTAGGATCTGTTTCCCATTTCTGAGAACAAGAGGAGGATGGACCCCAGAAAAGCAAGCCTCAGATTCTGACATTCCCAAAAGCACAAATTAAAATAGTAGATCTGGATGGTGAGAGCTCTCAACTTTTCTATTCACCCTAAAATTGGATGACTTTTTTTTTTTTTTTTTTGAGACAGTCTTGCTCTGTCACCAGGCTGGAGTGCAGTGGCGTGATCTCGGCTCACTGCAACCTCTGCCTCCCAGGTTCAAGCAATTCTCCTGCCTCAGCCTCCCGGGTAGCTGGGACCACAGGTGCATGCCACCAGGCCCAGCTAATTTTTTTGTATTTTTAGTAGAGTCGGGGTTTCACCATGTTGGCCAGGATAGTCTTGTTCTCTTGACCTCGTGATCTACCTGCCTTAGCCTCCCAAAGTGCTAGGATTACAGGCTTGAGCCACCACACCCGGCCCTGACTCTTTCGTTGATAAATATCCTAAGATTATTTTTCACCCTCACTGTTGAAACAACACTTTTTTTTTTTTTTTGAGGTGGAGCTTCGCTTGTTGTCCAGGCTGGAGAGCAAATGGCAAGATCTCGGCTCACTGCAACCTCCACCAGCCAGGTTCAATCAATTCTCCTGTCTCAGCCTCCTCTGTAGCTGGGATTACAGGTGTGCGCCACCACACCCAGTGACTTTTGTATTTTTATTTATTTATTTATTTATTTGAGATGGGAGTCTCATTCTGTTGCCCAGGCTGGAGTGCAGTGGTGTGATCTCCGCTGACTGCAACCTCCGCTTTCTGGGTTTAAGTGATTCTCCTGCCTCAGCCTCCCGAAAAGCTGGGATTATAGGCAGGTACCATGCCTGGCTAATTTTTGTATTTTGTATTTTCAGTAGAGATGGGGTTTCACCATGTTAGCCAGGATGGTCTCTATCTCCTGACCTTGTGATCCACCATGCCCAGCTAATTTTGTATTTTTAGTAGAGATGGGGTTTCACCATGTTGGCCAGTCTGGTCTTGAGCTCCTGATCTCAGGAGATCTGCCTACCTTGGCCTCCCAAAGAGCTCGGATTACAGGTGTGAGCAACCGT
>CAUYLG010028802.1:0-15810 GCA_963573385.1 Cacajao melanocephalus
TATCCGCTTTACCCCGGGTGGCTGTGGTTGTGGGGTGCCGCGATCAGGGCAATTAACACCCCTCTGGGGCATTTGAGAAAAATTTTGTTTAAAAAAAAAAAAAAAAAAAAAAAAAAAGGTGCAGCCACTATGGAAAATAGTATAGTGGTTCCTCAAAGAGTTAAAAATAGAATTACCATATGGTTTAGTAGTTCCACTTCTCGGTATATACCCAAAAGAATTAAAAGCAAGGACTCAGATATTTGTATGCCAACATTCACAGTAATGTTAATCACAGTAGCCAAAGAGTAGCAGGAATCCAAGTGTCCACTGACAGATGAATGGATAAACAAAATGTGGTCTATACATACGATGGACTAATCTTTTATTTATTTATTTATTTATTTTGAAACCGAGTCTCACTCTTTCACCCAGGCTGGAGTACAGTGGTCCGATCTCAGCTCACTGCAACCTCCACCTCCCAGGTTCAAGTGATTCTCCTGCCTCAGGCTCCCGAGTAACTGAAATTACAGGCACACACCACCACACCTGGCTAATTGTTATATTTTTAGTAGAGACAGGGTTTGACCATGTTGGTCAGGCTAGTCTCAAATGTCTGACCTCATGATCCAGCCACCTCGGCCTCCCAAAGGGCTGAGATTATGGGTGTGAGCCACCTCACCCAGCCCATACAATGGACCATTCTTTAACCTTAAAAAGAAAAGAAATTCCGACATCTGCTATCACATAGATGAACTTTGGAGACATTATGTTAAGTGAATTAAGTCAGATACAAATGCACAAATACTATATAACTCCACTTATATGAGGTATATAGAGTAGCCAAATTCATGGAGACATGAAGTACAGTCGTGGTTCCTGGGACATGGGGGAGGGGAGAATGGGGAGTTGTTTAATGAGTGCAGTTTCATTCTAGGAAGATGAAAATGTTCTGCAGGTACATGGCAGTGATCGCTATGTAACAGTGTTAACGTGCTTAATGACGCTGAACTATACACTTAAAAATGGTTAAAATGTGAAGTTTTATGTACATTTTACCACATTTAAAAGATATTTTGCTTATATTTTCTCTTAGTACTTTATAATTGCATTGTGTGATTTTCAGAACCATTCTGGCTATGAAAGCATTAGCAAGTCCTATCCACACTTCACCAATGGTGGTGGGAGGTTGGTGGTTGGGTGCCTGATGAAAACTAAACCAAGGCCGAATTAGAAATGAGGACAGACTGGCCAGGCGCGGTGGCTCACGCCTGTAATCCCAGCACTTTGGGAGGCTGAGGCGGGAGGATCACCCGAGGCCAGGAGTTCGAGACCAGCCTGGCCAGCATGGTGAAACCCCGTCTCTAGTAAAAATACAAAAATTCGCTGGATGTGGTGGCACACGCACCTGTAATCCCAACTACCCGGGAGGCTGAGGCAGGAGAATTGCTTGAGCCCAGGAGACAGAGGTTGCAGTGAGCCAAGATTTCACCACTGCACTCCAGTCTGGCCAACAGAACAAGACTCTGTCTCCAAAAAAAAAATAATAATTGAGGACAGACCTTGAGAGATGGAGTCAGGTGTGCTCGTCAGGCTCTTTTGATTACAAGGAACATGGATTTTCTTAGACTACCTGTCCCACTTACCATCACTGTATAACAAAATACCCCAAAATTTTGTTAAGCAAAACCTTTTTATTATATGTCACAAATTCTGTGAGTCAGGAATGTGGGCACAGCTCAAGCTGGGCAATTCTGCTCACGATGCTGGCCGAGGTCACTCAGCAAGACTCAGCTGATGAATGGGCTGGACCAGAGAGCCCGAGACGAGACGGCCTCACTCACCTGCCGGGTGCCTTAGTAGGGATGATGGGATGGATGGCTGCACTCAGCTGGACAAGGCCTGTAGACTGGAGAATCTACACGTGACCAATTCAGATGATCGTCTCAGAGCAGTTGAATTTCCTACATGACAGTTCCGGTACCCTTGAGAAAGCATCCAAAGACAGCCACATGGTTTTTCTGACCTAGCCCCAGAAGCCACATAGCGTTACTTCCACGCATTCTGTTGACTACAGTGTATGTCAGCTCAGCTTCAAGGCGGCAGGAATCATCTGGACCTCCTGAAGGAGGAGTGACAAGGTCACAATGAGGAGAGCATGTGGGCTGGAGATGGTGCTGTAGCCATCTTGGAAAAATAGAATCTCCTCCACTGCTAAGAAAAAGAGGATTTATTATAAAAATACAAAAGACCAGAATTAGGAAAACCCCGGAATGGACCAGCTACTCCGTCTCTGACCTCTGTATGTCTGCTTTGCCCTCTCTGCACTGTTTCTCTTGGTCTGGTTCGATTTCCCTCAGCCTCCGCTCCTCCCCAACACACTGGCCTTTGACCTGCTATGGCCTCGCCCCCTTTTCTCAAGCTTCCCCAAATGTATTCGTTCAAATTCCGGAGAGAGGCTCTGACTGGTTCATCTCATCTGTCTCAGCAACACATGGTCCAATCAAATGGAGGAGCTGGCACAGGCTGCGAGTAAAGGGAAACAGGACCTGGGCGGCTCTCAGATCACCCTGCACTGGTTCTCACACCTGGCTGCATATTCACATCACCTGCGCAGCTTTAAAAACATGCCCACGACCTGGGTCTCACCCTCAGAGATTCTGGTTCAATGGATCTGGGGTTCTGGACTAAGCATGCGTATTGTTTTAGATGCATGGGACCCACGCTTCTCCCGAAACCACCAGGGCAGTCTGCGGCTAGCTGTGATGACCGGGGAGCAGCCAGCAAGCTAACCCAGAGAGGATCATTTACCAGACAGGGAAAGAAAAACAGGCTTTTCTTGTTTTTGAGCATGGGTTGTTGCTTTTGTTGTTTTTGTCACAAATCTCAAAGAATTTGTGAACTCAAAGAGACCTTAGAGACAATCTAATATAACACATTCATTTGCAGATATGGAATAGAGCGACCAATCTGTCCTGGTTTAGCTGGGACTGCCCCAACTTTAGCACTGAAAGTCCTGCCACATCCCAAGGAAATCCCCCAGTCCCAGGCAAACCGAAGAGGCTATACCTTCTGTAGAAAGAACAAACCCATTAGCCATTACTCCTTGTCCTCCCTGCCCCCAGCTGCTGGCACCCATTTACCCACTTTCTGTCTCTACTGATTTGCATATTCTGGAAAGTTCACATAAATGGAATCCCACAAGATGTGGCCTTTTGTATCTGGCTTATCTCATTTAGCATGTTTTTAAGGTTCATTCCTGAAGTAGCAGGTGCACATACTTCATTTCTTTTTATGGCTGAATAATACTTCCTTATATGGCTTTAACACCTTCATCTGTTGATGGACATTTGGGTCATTTCCACTTTTGGGCTAGTATGAATAATAGCTCCTGTGAACATTTGTATGCAGCTTTTGTGTGGACATATGTCTTTCATTTTCTTGGGTATACACTAAGAGTGGAATTGCTGGGTCATATGGTAACTCTATGTTTAACATTTGGAAGAACTGCCAGACTTTATTAAAGTCTCTGTATCATTTTATGTTTGCACCAGCACAAATATGAAGGTTCTAATTTCTCCATAGCCTCACCAGCACCTATTATTATCTACCTTTTGATTCTAGCCATCCTAGTAGGTGTGAAGTAGTATCTCATTGTGGTTTTGATTTGCATTTCCCTGATGATTAATAATGTCGAATATCTTCTCATGTGCTTATTGGCCATTTGTGTATCTTTTTAGAGAAACGTGTATTCAGATCCTTTGCTCATTTAAAAACTGGGTTATTTATCTTTTTATTACTGAATTGTAAGAGTTCTTACATATTCTAGATACAAGTCCCTTGTCAGATACATGATTTGCAAATATTTTCTTCCATTCAGTGGTTTTCTTTTCATTTTCTGGAGGGTATCCTTGAAGCACAATAGTTTTCCATTTTGATGAAGACCTATTTATCTATTTATCTACTTTTTTTGTGTGTTGCTTGTGCTATTTGGTAAGAAACCATTGCCTAATCGAAGATCATGAAGATTTAAGCCTATGCATTCTTTTGAGAGTTTTATTTTAACTCTCACATTTATTTAGGTCTTTGCTCCATTTTGATGAAGTTTTGTATATGGCGTGAAGTAGGAGTTCAATTTCAATCTTTTGCATATGGCTATCCAGTTGTTTCACCATCATTTATTGAAGAAACTTCCTTCTTCACTGAATGGTCTTGGCACCCTTCATACTTCTTATGTTAGACTTACTCCCAAGTATGTTACTCTTTTTGATACTATTATAAATAGAATTTTTAGAGTAATTTCATTTTCAGATTGTTTACTGCTAGCAAAAAGAAATACAATTGATTTTATATCCTTGCTGAACTTGTTTATAAGTTCTAGTAATTTTTAGTGGATACTTCGTAATTATGTAAGACCTATATCTGCCAATAGATGACATAGAGTTTATTTCTTCCTTTCAGATCTAGATGCTTTTTATTTTATTTTCTTTCCTAATTACTTTGTCAGTTAGTTGAATGTTGAGTAGAAGTGGTGAGCACATTCTTTTTTTTTTTTTCTGAGATGGAGTCTTGCTCTGTCACCAGGCTGGAGTGCAGTGACACGATCTCGGCTCACTGCAACTTCTGCCTCCTGGGTTCAAGCAATTCTCCTGCCTCAGCCCCCCACAGTAGCTAGGACTACAGGCACATGCCACCATGCCCAGCTAAGTTTTCTATTTTTAGTAGAGATGGGGTTTCACCATGTTGGCCCAGATGGTCTTCATCTCAAGACCTCATGATCTGCCTGTCTCAGCCTCCTAAAGTGCTGGGATTACGGGCGTGAGCCACCGCGCCTGGCCAAGCATAGACATTCTTATCTTCTTCCTGATTTTAGAAAAAACCCATGCCTTCCACCATTATCCATGAGTTTTCTTTTTGTAGATGTACTTTATCAGGTTTAAGAAGTTTCCTTCTAGTCCTAGTTGAGTGTTTTTGTCATGAAAGTACATTCAATTTTGTCGAATGCTTTTCCTGCGTCTACTGAGATGACCATGTGGCTTATTTGAATGTATCTATTTATGTGGTATATTACATGATTTATTTTCATATATTGCCAACCTTATATTCGTGGGATAAAGTCCACTTGGTCATGGCGTATCATTCTTCGACTCCACTGGTAGTTTGTTAAAGATTTTTGACTATATTTATAAGGGATGTTGAGCCGGAGTTTTATTGAGTGGTCTCTGTTTTGTATCAGGGATAATACTGGCATCATAGAATGAGTTGGGAAATATTCCTTCCTCTTCTATTTTTGAAAGGGTTTGTGAAAAAATTGGTATTCATTCTTTTTCAAATGTTTGATAGAATTCACCAAGTGAAGCCATCTAAGTCTGGGGCTTTCTTTGTAAGTAGTTATTTGATTTCTAATTCAATCTCTTTACTTGCTGTAATTCTCTTCATAGCATTCATCTTGAATGCTTACACAATACTGTGGCAGGTACAGTGCTAGTTCTTAAATTTCTTATGGGAGGTTTGGACAGTCTAAGGAAAGGGAAAGGGGCTAGATTCATTCATTTATGTGGGTGTTCTTTCAAAACACTTATTAAGTACCCCTGGTTGTGTTCTATGCTCGGCCCTGAAGCTACTAAGACAAACAAGATAGCCACAGGAACTACCCTTAGGACCAGGGAGTGAACATGCTGATTTCAGATCAGAGTCTGGGCGGCCAGTTGCTGGGTGTGAGAGGAGACCCAGCAGTTCTCACTGGTGTTGGAGTCCTTCTTCGCTCCAAACAAACTGTGATGCCTGAGTCCTCTGGCACTTTGTAGGTTATGAAATGCTTTCACTTATAAAATCTCATTGCAGTTCACCCTTACAGGCAATTCAGCAAAGTTCATTACCCCTCTTTGCAAAAGATGACAAAAGCAATGTTCAGAGAAAGTCAGTATGAATTCAAACTTGTAGAAAGTACTCACCCCATGTAAGGCCCTAGGAGTCTGAGATAGAAAGAGACAGGAAGTCAGACAGACATAACGATCTATGATGGTCATATCACAGGGTGAAATGGGGGCAGAGAGGAGGGGGTTCAGAAATGGTTTTGCCGTGAATGTGACCCTTAAAATGTGGCTGGGAGCAACCTGGACATTACACCAGGAAATAACAAAAGTCATTCAGAACTAGGATGGCCATATGTCCTGGTTTCCCCAGAATAATACATTTGCTTCTGTTGTGACAGTTTAAGTATCAGTAACCCCTTTTTTCCTCTCAAAATACATGTTTGATCTATGCATGGTTTCAAAGCATTTCCCTAAAAAATTGTTGTAATCATGAAGGAAAAAATAGTAACTTTACAGTAGAGAAATCTGGCAGATGCTTAATCCAGGAACCAAGATTAATATCTTCACAGATGGCACCAATGGACATCATGTGCCTCCTGTTAAGATGTGTTGAGAGCTTTCCGCACTACCCACAGAGGGGTCCATGCTGTGTTGTTCTGGATTCCAGTCGTAACTTAAAGGGAAACTTTCACAATGTCTGGAGCCCTTGATGTCCTGCAAATGAAGGAGGAGGATGTCCTTAAGTTCCTTGCAGCCGGAACCCACTTAGGTGGCACCAATCTTGTCTTCCAAATAGAACAGTACATCTATAAAATGAAAGGTGATGACATTTACAGCAGAAATCTGAAGAGGACCTGGGAGAAGCTTCTGCTGGCTGCTCGTGCCATTGTTGCCACTGAAAACCCTGCTGATGCCAGTGTTATATCCTCCAGCAATACTGGCCAGAGGGCCGTGCTGAGTTTGCTGCTCCACTGGAGCCAGTCCAATTGCTGCCGCTTCACTCCTGACACCTTCACTCACCCGATCCAGGCAGCCTTCTGGGAGCCCCGGCTGCTTATGGTTACTGACCCCAGGGCACACTACCAGCCTCTCATGGAGGCATCCTAAGCTAACCTACCTATCATTGCTCTGTGTAACACAGACTCTCCTCTGTGCTATGTGGACATTGCCATCCCATGCGACAACAAAGGAGCTCACTAAGCAGGTTTGATGTGGTGGATGCTGGCTTGGGAAGTTCTGTGCATGCGTGGCACCGTTTCCCGTGAACACCCGTGGGAGGTCATGCCTGATCTCTACTTTTACAGAGATCCTGAAGAGATTGAAAAAAGAAGAGCAGGCTGCTGCTGAAAAGCCTGTGACCAAGGAGGAATTTCAGGGCAAATGGACTCCTCCGGCTTCTGAGTTCATTGCTACTCAGCCCGAGGTTGCAGACTGGTCTGAGGTGTGCAGGTGCCCTCTGTGCCTGTTCAGCAGCCTGGAGCACTCAGCCCGCCACAGAAGACTGGTCTGCAACTCCCACTGCGCAGGCCACTGAATGGGTAGGAGCAACCATTGAATGGTCTTAAGCTGTTCTTCACGGGCTCTTAAGCAACATGGAAATAAGGTTGATGGAAACTAAACATCAGTTTCTTAAAAAAAAAATTTTTTTTAATGTGCTGAGAAGGGCCAGGCGAGGTGGCTCACACCTATAATCCCAGTACTTTGGGAGGCTGAGGTGGGCAGGTGGGCAGATCACCTGAGGTCAGGAGTTCAAGACCAGCCTGGCTAACATGGTAAAACCCCATCTCTACTAAAAATACAAAACTAGCTGGCCTTGCTGTCATGCACCCATAATCCTAGCTACTAATAGGAGGTTGAAGCAGGAGAATCGCTTGAACCTGGGAGGTGGAGGTTGCAGTGAGCCAAGATCGCACCACTGTATTCCAGTCTGGGCAGCAGAGTGACACTCTATCTAAAAAAAAAAAAGTGCTGAGAAAGACATAACAGCACTTTTGTGATATTGTTGCCAGAAATATCTAAACTGAATCTAATGACTAAGAAATATCAGACAAACCCCAACTAAGGGACATTCCACACAACAACTGAGCCACAAAACATGTGAAGGTCATTCGAGACGAGAAAGACTAAGGAACCATTGGAGATTGAAGGAGACTAAAGAGAAACGACAACCAAATGCAACACATGGTACAAGATTATATCCCGAATGGAAAAAAAGCGCATTAGCAGGCCACGTGAAATCTGAATACTGCAGATTAGATAACAGCACTGCTATTAATGTAGACGGTCCTTAGGTTTAGGAAATACACATCAAAGTATTTCGAGTTTTTTTTAAGTGCCACAGTCTGGATGATAAATGGTGATGCTGTGGCCTCCCTTTCCACAACCCAGTCAGAACCTAGCCCCGTCCACTCCCACACCGTGGGCCTGTCACCATCAACCTCTCAGATGGCCATTCAACTCCTCACCACTCAGGACCTTCAGATGGACCAGGGGCTGGTATGAAAAAATTTCCAGACTGCTTGTTCTCCAAGCTGACGAAACCAAATCCACTCCACACACAACGGTGCACAAGGGGTCCATAAACTTCTTGGGAGACATAAAGGAGTTTTAATTTTGATAATAAAATAAATCTGTCCCTGTAACAGCAGGATTATAAACAATATTTGGTTTCAGAATTTTACCTCACCAATACTTCATGCTGCAAAACTCCTGGGCTGCCAGGTGTGCGCCCGTGAGGAATGCCCACACACACACAAACACACACACCTCAGCCCCGTGACACAGCCTGGGTCAGCACAGGCAGGAGCCGTGTTTATTCCCGTGTCTTACTTACCCTCATAAATCAGAGGCCTCCTTGATATGGCTCCAGATTCTGCTCTGTGAAGCCTCTGGAACCGGAACTTGCTCCAGGGTCGTGAGAAGTACATTACCTCCCTGTAGGCTGGACCAGAAGCTTCGAGCCAGTGGCCAGACAACCCATTGTCTGGGATTATCTGATTTCACTCTGTAGGGGAGTTTTCCTGTTGTTACTTGATTCTCTCAACAATGAGGGTAAAAATAGAATCTTCCTGACTAGCCCAGGGTTTTTAAATTACCAACAAAATGGCAGCAGATGTTTTTTTTGACCTTAGATCATTTTTTAAAGGCTATCCTCTCTGACACAACCAAAGGTAAATTGAACATTGCATTCAAATAACACAGTTTTCCTTTCTGCAGGGGTAAGGGATTAGTGGGCGTATGGTAATTTGTACAATCCTCCAAACGACAGATAACGAAATGCCAGAACCCTTTGGAAAAAAGTGATCAATTGACTTGGAGAATAGTAAATGTGACTTTAGAAAAGCAGATTTTGAAAATTTCAGAGAAAAGTACATATTCATTCAAGTATTTTTTTAATTGACAAATAATAACTACATATTCATGGGGTACATAGAGATGTTTCAATACATTTAAGGTACAATGATCAGATCGGGGTAACTGGCATATCCATGAGCTCAAGCAGTATTATTCCTTTGTGTTGGGATCATTCAGTATCCTTCTAGCCATCTAGCCATTTGAAACTGTATATTATTGGGTTTTGTTGGGGGGGGAGTTGTTTGTTTTCTTTTCTCTTTCTTTTTTGAGACAGAGTCTCACTCTGTCACCCAGGCTAGAGTGCAGTGGCACTATCTCGGCTAGCTGCAGCCTCCGTCTCCCTGGTTCAAGCAACTCTCGTGTCTCAGCCTCCTGAGCAGTTGGGGTTACAGTCCCGCGCCACCACACCTGGCTGATTTTTGTATTTTTAGTAGAGATGGGGTTTCACCATGTTGGCCAGGCTGGTCTCGGACTCCTGACCTCACGTGATCTGCCTGCCTCGGCCTCCCAAAGTGCTGGGATTTTAGGCATGAGCCATCGCACCTGGCCTGTATAATATATTATTGTTAACTGTAGTCATTCTACACTGGTACAGAATATTAGAACTTACTCTTCCTCTCTAGCTGTTCATTCAAGTATTTTACTGAGATTCTTTGAACTAGTGTGGTATTCCAGAGGGTACTGTTTATTGCTCTGTCCTTCACATTTTGAAAAAAAATCAACTACCAATTTAAAAGCAAAAACCTTAAAATCCATGCTTATCAACTTTGCAGATGATCCTAAACTCTGAGAAACGGCAAATAAAAGAGATGGCATAATCAACATTTAAATGATTTCAACAGATCAGAATCCTGAGGTGTAGCCAACAAGATAAAAGGGAAATGACAGCTGTATTTAAGCATAAAATAAATACAGCTGCACAGGCACGGGATGACAGATGCCTGGCACTGTCCCAGTTTGTATGACACATGGTTTGTTGTAGAAATCGAATAAGATAATACAGTTTCAGGCATCATGAATGGGGCGAAAGAGTGGTGGTCAGGAAAAATAAAAGCAGCACCTGGCACTCTGCATGCCCAGCTTCCCAACTCCTGACACCCTGTATGCCCAGCTCCTTCGGGATACGGCACACTCCATAAGGCAGGAATTGCATCTGTCCTACGCTCTTCAAGATCTCTGGGTGACAAGCAGTGCCTGGCCCCCATTTAGGTGTTCAATGCCTAGTTGATGAAGGAATGAAGAAATACCATATTTGGCACAGGCACACCCCTTTCAGAAGGAACATTTAAAATGAAGATCCATCTTGAGGAGGACAGTCAGAATGGTGTGGGGTTTGGGTTCTGGGTACGACTAACTTAGGCAACAGAAAATTTGGGCTGAACATGTGTGATGAACCTGATAACCATCTTAAAATATCCAGAGGGTGGTCATGGGAGGAAGCAGAATTGTGCTTCTGGGTCCAGAGCCCAGAAATGCACTCCTGTATGACAGAGAGGCAAGTTTGACTTTAATGTAATACCCTTCTCACAGCGAGGAGTTTCGGAGTTGGAAGACGGACAGCCTCTTCCAGCAGCGTGTTCTCTCCCACCCACATGTTCCAGCAGCATCTGATGACTTTGAGGGGGTCCTGTTGAGTGAGGAATTTTATGTCCCCCAGATTTATGTTTCTTGGGTTTCCTCAATTATATTAAAAAATAGGAAGAAAACAAAAAAAATGATCTATAATCCATTTCCAAGGAAACCACCAAAGTTGAAAATAAAAGTATTAAGAAATATGTAGGCCGGGGGTGGTGGCTCTCGCCTATAATCTCAGCACTTTGGGAGACAGAGACAGGCAGATCACTTGAGGTCAGGAGTTCGAGACCAGCCTGGCCAACATGATGAAACCCCATCTCTATTAAAAATACAAAGATTAGCCAGGCATAGTAGTGCATGTCTGTCATCCCAGCTATTTGGGAGGCTGAGGCAGGAGAATTGCTTGAACCCAGAGGCAGAGCTGAGATTGTGTCACTGCACTCTAGCCTGGGTAATAGAGTGAGAGTCAGAAAGAAAGAAAAGAAGGAAAGAAAGAGAGAGAGAAAGAGAAAAAGAAAGAGGGAGGGAGGAAGGGCGAGAGGGAGGGAAGGAAGGGCGGAAGGGAGGAAAAGAAAGAAAAAGAAAAAGAGAGAGAGAGGGAAGAAGGGAGAGAGGGAGAAAGGGAGGGAAGGAAGGAAGGAAGGGAGGAAAGGAAAGAGAAAAGAGAAAGAAGAAAGAGAAAGATTGATTTAAAACATTATTTTATTTTTATTTATTTGTTTTTTGGAGATGGGATCTCATTGCCTAGTCTGGCCTTAAATTCCTAGGCTCAAGGGATTTCCCCCCCACTTCAGCCTCCAGCATAGCTGGGACTACAGGCATGTGCCACTGTGCCTGGCTTTTAAAATCTTATGTTAAATTCTACTTGTTGAAGCTTAAATCGGTAGTGAAAATAAAGGCTATCATCTCTTAGCTGGATCCAGTTTACAAAACGCCTTGAATATCTGACCTCCCAAAATCTAGATTTTATTCATGTGGTCTCAAGCAGTTGTTGTTTGTTAGGGCCAATGCTGGCGTTCAAAATCTGAAGGGCTCCTTCGTTAACTAGCTAGATTAACCATTCTGCAATAGACACGCACTTCAAAATATTATGTTGTACATGATAAAAAAAACATACAATGATATCTGTCCGTTTAAATAAATAATAATTTCAAACAAAATAAAACAACAATCTGAAGTGTTCAATAAAAAAATTGTTCTGAGAAACACACGTGGGTTGACTGCTGCCATCAGGGATCATAAAACTTACAACTTTACACTTCTCAGGACAGACACTTCCAAGAAGAAATGGATCCCATTTATTGCTAAACCTGCCGGGTTTGTTTCTTTAAACATAAATCTCCACAACTTCCACCTAAACCTCTAGCTACATTGGCAGAATTGGGTCTATAAAGTAATACAAGTCCTCCCTTGGGATGGCAGGCTGGGAGCCCATTTATCCAAGCAGCCACATTGCTTGCAGCCTGGTGGAGGGGCGGGAGGAGCAGTCCTTAAGAGCAATCTCTCCAAGACGGCATGTCTTGCGGTCAGGGGTCAGGTGTCTTGCCTACGGTGGGCAGCTATTGATTTGTCTGCTCAAGGTAGCGCCCCTCCCCTCTTCCGGTCCTCACCCTCTTGCTTAGAGCCATCTGCTTTCAGATCTCACACCCAGGCCACAGGGACAGGTAAGGCCCCAACCCCAAATAAACCAACATCATTATTCAATCTCTTACCACAGCAGTTAGAACAAAGATGCAACCCAAACTGGGCCAAAGATGGTGGAGCAGAAGCTGGGAACCTGAGAATGACTGATGTCTACGTCTAACAGAAGCTCACCCAAGGGAAGGAAGGTAATACGTCTGTGGCAGATTGTGCTTGCAAACGATGCCCACAGTAATGTTTTCCAGCACCTGTGTTTTTCCAGAACTGGCCACTCCTGAACAAGAGGTGGAGTCTATGGCTATCCCCATCCTTGAAAAAGCTGGGTGACTGCCTCCATCAGTAGAGAAGGGCAGAAGTGATATTGTCTGACTTCTGAGCCCAGCCCACAAAAGCAACCCAGCTTCCTCCTGGCTCTCTCTGGGGATGGCTCGCACTTGGAACCTGGCTCTGTTGCTATGAGAAGCCACACAGAGAGACCCACCTAGAGAGACCCCTCCAGCCTCAGCCTTGGCTGATCATCTAGTTGACAGCACCAACTTGACAGACTGACTGAGCCGTCTTAGAAGCAGATTCTCCATCCCTCCGTTGAGGCCTGCAGCTGACACCACATGGAACGGAGATAAGCCTTTCCTTCCCCACCAAATCCTGTCCAAATTGCAGTCATGAGCATCATAACGTTGTGGGGCTGCAAACTTCAATATAACATGGTCTGCCCTCAAAGGATGAACTTTAAAGAACTGTGGGCTGGTGGATAAACAGGCAGCTGGCTTGGCATGGCTGGGTCTTCCTAGCCGTGTTTTCCCTAGAGCTGTCCTGGGGAGAGACCTAGGTGTTACCTGGCTGCCTCGTTTCAGGAAGCGGTATTGAGTAAGGAGCAGGTACACAGATCTGCGATCCAAAGGGAGCCATGTTTAAATCTCAATGTCAATCGCTTATTTTTTTTACAGAGATTGTGCAACTTAGGTCTCAGTTTCCTGACTATTAAATAGAAATGTCTAAGGCTGAATTTCTCAGAAAGAGACCCTGAGACTAGGATTCATGTAAAAGTGATGTATCAGGAACTATGCCCAGGAGACAGGGAAGAGAAGGGGGTCAAGCTAAAGTGCTGTATCAGGGCAGGTCGCATAGAGGGAAGTTTTGGTTTAGTTCCACAAGAATTAAGGGCTACTGGGGGAAGGAGGTGTGTAAACTGCCAGGCATTTGCAACTAGGCAGCCTGAGAACCATTCTAGGAAAAAGAAACCAGAGACTCAGGTGCTGGCTGGGAGGCCTGTGTGCAGGGAAATGGAAAAGGCATCCACAGGAAAGGGGAGCACCAACCAGGGGATGACAGCACGCTCACACCTTGTTATGTCATTATGTCGCTGTGCCTGGCTCCTGGTAACTGCTTAAGAAGGAGGAGAGAGTGAAGAAGAGGAAGAGGAGGAGAAGGAGAGGAAGGGGAAGGCGAGAGGATAACGAAGGGGGAAAGGAAAGAGGAGGAGGGGGAAAAAGGAGGAGGAGGCCACCTTGGGAAGGCTAATACCCCAGTGGGCTGTCACTCTGAAAGGGACGAAACAGAACCGGCTACGCTCAGACTCGCTTCTTTACATTTTGTGACCAAAACACAAACCTAAGATTAAACAACCCGGGCTAAGTCAAGCATCCTCTCCCCTCCAGACCTAATGAGAACATATCTTGCACTGTAGAGAAAGAATCTGGAAAGTGCCCGGGTCAGTATGGGTCACACAGAGCAGAAGAATTTGCTCACAGAGTCGCAGCACACTGGCAATCACATTGGTAGGACAGTGGACGCCTGGACTGGCCAGTGGACAGCCTGATACTAGTGAAAAGAAGGATCGAAGGGTGGGACAGAACTGTAAGACAGCTGGGAGTTGCAAGAAAGGCTTTCCTACAGGGTGTGGTCCAGTAATTCTTTTTCTTTTTCATTTTTTTTTAGACAGAGTCTCGCTCTGTCGCCAGGAGCCAGGCTGGAGTGCAGTGGTGCAATCTCGTCTCACTGCAACTTCCGACTCCCAGATTCAAGCCATTCTCCCGCCTCAGCCTCCCAAGTAGCTGGGACTACAGGTACACGCCACCATGCCCAGCTAATTTTTGTATTTTTAGTAGAGATAGGGTTTCACCATGTTGGCCAGGATGATGTCGATCTCTTGACCTCGTGATCCGCCTGCCTCGGCCTCCCACAGTGCTGGGATTACAGGTGTGAGCCACTGCGCCCGGCCGGTCCAGTAATTCTTACTGTGTAACAAACCAGGCCAAACTTAGTAGCTTCAAACAACGACCATTGTATTACACTCGTGGATCCTCTAGGTCCGGGAATTGGGAAGGACATCGTATGGCTGGCTTGTCTCTGCTGCACAGTGTCGGAGGCCTTGCCTGGGAAGACCTGGAAGTTGAAAGTGACTTAATTGCTGGGGGCTGGAACCAACTAAGCACTCACTCACTCACATGCATGGTGATTGATTCTGGCTGTTGGTTGAGACTACAGCTGGGCCTTTTGGACATAAAACTTGCATGTGGCCACTTAGGCTTCCTGAAAGCACGGTGGCTAGGTTCCAAGGCAACTATCCCAAGAGAACCAGGCAGAAGCTGTTTTGTCTTTTATAATCTAACCTTGGAAGCCACCGTAGTATGGATCCAACATAGTCATATGCTCACCCACATTTCAGGGGAAGAAAAATCGATCCAAATTCTCAACGGGGAGAGTTTTAATATCCTATTGTAAGAAGAGAACGTGGGAGGATATGGGAATTTTGAGAGAAAAACAATCTGCTATAGGCAACGCGTACATAACCCCAAAGGAAAAAGGGTTATTAGTTTGAATAATGTGGGGAGAAGTCATTATACATTAGCACGTGAAAGCTCTGGAGTGTCCAACAGTAAGTCAATCTTACCACTTTGCTTGGCACAGCATATCTTCATCGTCTTCTGCTTCATTCTAGTACATAGAACACTCTAGCTGACACCCGCCTAGATAAAGCTCACCCCCTTCAGGAAACCCTTAACCCAACTCAAAACTTCAGTAAGATCAGACAACTGCTGTCATCCTTTCCCCTCAAACAGTCCCTGATGAATTGGACAGAGCTTTGTTCTTGAAAAAAACATAATTTATTGCTTCTCAGCTCTGAATGCGACCTTCGGTATATGCTCTGGGATCAACCTAGAATTCTTTTAAGCATTTCCTCTTGAAGTGGAGCGTGATGTTCATTAAGCTTCGCTGTACAGGGCGCTGGAGGACACTGCAGGAGGAAGAGACCCTCCTGTCATTTCTGTAAGGTTATTCTTGTAAGGATATTGCCGAGTTGAAAATGAGGAAACTGAGGCCAGCACGAGACAAATTAAATTCCAGTTTATTTAGCTCCCGGGCAAGGTTCTGTGGCCCCGGGGGAGGGAGAGAGAGAGAGAGAGAGAGAGGCCAGAGAAGTCGCGCCTGGCCGTTCTGGGCG
>CAUYLG010028803.1:0-13545 GCA_963573385.1 Cacajao melanocephalus
AACCGAGCATGGAAAGTCAACACCAAGACAAAAGTAGGCCAAATTGCAGGGTCTTTATTGCCGGCGACCACAGAGGACTCACGTCTCTCCAACCCGTGGCCCCGAAAAGGAGGGTGTCAAGACCTTTTATACCCCTAAAAACCACCTCGGGGTGAGCGTGATGGGGGGGTGGGGGTGAGGAGCTTCAGACATTTGGAGGGCCAGGGGACTTTTGACATTCTGATTGTTACTTAAGCGGTTAACAAAAGTCAAAATAAGCATTTGTTTACACATTGTCTGGGTAGGGTGGAAATTACAAATCGCAGGGGCCAAGATGGCCTGGGTTTGGACTGCTTGCTTGTCACATTACGGGTTACAGGGAGCAGTTTCAACAGAAAGCAAAGGTATGGTTGAGGTATGCAGTTTTATGGGGCTTTTTACCATGTCACACACAATTGCTACAAAGAGAATAAAATACCTAGGAATACAACTAACAAAGGAAGGGAAGGACCTCTTCAAGATCAACAATGCCATTTCCTTCAAGGTGCAAACTCCCATCCAACAGTAGTGTTCTGTTTTGTTTTGTTTTTTTGTAGTTATAAAAGAATTGGTTAAACAGGAGTTACCAGAAGCAGAAACGCTTCATCTTGTAATTAATAATGAATTGGTGGAAAGCAACTATGTAAATACTATGTATTTCATTCAACTTTCACATTATTCACTTATTTATTTACATCAGCATAGACTGATTTTCTTCCTATTTTATCCAAAATATTATAAGCTATGTCCATCATTAATTATTTTAACACAGGGCAAAAGCAGCCTCAAGAGTTAGACTCACCTTTTGTGCCTTTTACCTGTTTAAGATCTCAACCTACTCAATGCATATCTGTAGAATAAATATATCAGGGAATAAAACCAAATTACTGCTGGTTCTTATGAAACAATCTGAAAGTATAGTGGAATGCATATAGACCTTCGTATCTATGGATTTCTTGTTTATGTTTCTTCTAATACACTATAAGTTTTCTTGGTTTCTAGAGAATAGCTTTGGAGAGATCTCCAGAAATTAAGGGAGTGTGGAGGAAATCACCTAAGCAATTAGTGCAGGAGAGCCAGAAGTACCAGAAATTGTTTGTGCTCCCTACAGAGACATCTTGGCAGAAGCAGCATAGAAGAGCTGACCTAAAGTGTGTACTGTAAATACTGTGTACTTGCATATTTAATAAAACAACTCATGTCAGGGAATTAGAATCTGTGAAATTTAGCATTATTTGGCTACACTTTATTTAATAAGGTCATCCCAGCAAGTAATTATCAGAAGTATGAAATAGCGTTTCCCTTAGGACCATTTCAATAACAGTGTCATTACTGATTTGTGACAAAGACTCTTAGAAATCCATAAGATTTTTACCTCACCCAGGGTCGATTTGGAGTACTCTGTTTCTTTGCAATAGTTAATATTAAAGTCCTTAAAATAAAAGGGCCAATTAATAAAGTGATGGAAAATATATTCCCCAAAACAATTCTGGAAACTGATAAGAAAGAAAGAATGAGATTGGCTTGGAAATAATAAAAATATGTTGAATTTATCCATTAGGGCTGGTTTTATGTGGTATCCTGCCTCTGATCCTTCCCCTGTTTATAACAGTTCTCTATGAAAATAAACTGAAGTATTTTAAGAAAGGTTTTGTGATGAACTTTCAGCACTGCTTAGGCAAGTAGAATATTTGCATAACACTGGGATGATCTGGAAGGTAGTGGCATATTCTGCCTGGGACTACAGCCCACTTTAATTAAATCCCGCAAACTAGTTTATATGCTTAAGAAATACAGTTTTGCTTCTGAGAACCCTTAATCCTATACTTATAAATATTACAAGATGGTCTGGGGTCATCTATTTATCATGTTTGTTAATAGTCATATAAATTTTTGCAAAGCACATTACATATTTAGTACCATCTTTTAAATCTAGTTTTTAACCTAGATGAAATCGTTTTATATTTCTGGTAATATTTTTTATATTTTTTTCTTAAATCGTGAGTAGTATCTTTTGAGGAGTTTAGGTTTAAAAAATGTTTAAATTGTTACTGTTATTTGTGTGTTTTAAAAGCACATACTAACTCACATATACAAAAAAATTACCTTATAGCCTCAACTGAAATGTACACAAAAGCTAGCATTCCTTTGCATTAGATAACATTAATGAAACTCATTTCATAACAGTGGTCTACAAAGTCAAATGCATTCCAGGGCCAATCAGGTAAACAAATTAATAAACAAAGGATGTGATAACAAGATGGTTGTGACCAAATAGTGTATTCTGCATATAGAGTCAATTTAAAAAATTCTGATAAACCTAATGTAACTGCTATCAAATGTGCAATTGCTACTCTAGATGGCCAAAAAAACCCTCATTGATTATTGTACTAAAGTAAGCTATGCTGCAGCAAAATAAACCCAAATTATCAGTGGCTTACTGCAATAACATTTTATTGCATCTTTCATATGGTCTATGAGGGTTCTCTTACATAGATTCATTTAAACACTTAAACTTCTTCCACATAGTGATGCTACCAACGTCAACATGATGTCCCTGGTCACTGAAAAGGGGCAGGTAATATGGTGGATGTTCTCTATGAAGCCAAGTAGTCATGTCTGGAAGTCATGCATATAATTCTTACTCATAGTCTATAGGCCAAAAATCAGTAATACGACTTGACTGTAAGGGCTTGGGAAGTAAAATTAATTCAGAGAACCCAGAAGGAAAATCAAATGGGTTCTAATACAAAGCTTTTGCCATTGTCAAAATTAGGTTTCAACAAAACAATGTAATTTCCTTTTAATAAAGATCACCTTACATTATGCTTAAAAAGGAAATATTAAATATTAAATTAGTAATTATATGGGACAAATGAAAAAGTAAAAATGCAACTGACATATACATTATTACTCAAATATTAATTATAAATTGAGTAGTTGTATCTCATTCTGGCATGTCCAGTCATTATCTTATTTAATAAATATAGTTTTGATTAGCCTAAACTCTTAATAAGCTTCAGTACAGATTAGCCAGTTTTTACCAAAAATAGGTATAGAAGAGACCTTCCAGAGGCAGTCATAAATAATTCAGCCTTTTCCTGGAAACAGAAGTTTAAGAAATTTGTTCTATTAATCTTCAGAAATGTTCTAGCCTTGCCTATGAAAGGAGGTTGATTACACCATCACTATAAACTCAACCATCACTCCATACTAGAGTACAGAATTTAAGTAAGAGTCTTCTTTGTATTCCAAAAGATTCAAGCATGAACTGTATTCTTTGAAACTTTGACATGTTTACAGCTATATAGAGATAAAGGTAGGCTAATACAATGAGAGAGAACCAGGGTGAGAACCTCTAAAAATTGTGTCAGTAAGGTGAGAATTCAGTATAAACAGCATCAAAAGGGCATTATAGCCATGTTATTCTTATTACTCTTTTGCTTATTACAAATATTAAAATATGTGTAATTTTATGTATGTGTTTTTCCCAACATAATAAACTTTTCCTGGGCAGTGACCACATTATTTTTCTGTTTTGTTTGTTTTGTATACAATGCATGTATTGTAGTAACTGGTAAAATCCTGTATAAACTAACCAATAAGTGATGAATTCACATGAAAAAAAAGCAAAGTTATTCTATGCTCTAGGAAACTAACAGACTACTAAAAGATAACACTGATAACGTACAAGAGCTTAATTTTTTTTTCATCTTTCAGTTCTTCTCTTCTTCTCTCTTTTCTTCTTTTTTCCTCCTCTCCTTTCCCCTCCCCTCCCCTCCTCTCCCCTCTCCTCTCTCTTCTCTTTCTTTTCTTTTTTGAGATGGAGCCTCCCTCTGTTGCCCAGACTGGAGTATGGTGGTGTGATCTCAGCTCACTGCAACCTCCACCTCCTGGGTTCAAGCGATTCTCCTGCCTCAGCCTCCCAAGTAGCTGGGATTGCAGGTGTGTGCCATCACACCCACCTAATTGTTATATTTTTAGTAGAGATGGGGTTTCACCATGTTAATCAGGCTGAAATCAAACTCCTGACCTCAAGGGATCCACCTACCTCCACCTCTCAAAGTGCTGCAATTACAGGCCAGAGACAGCATGCCTGACTTTCTTTTATTTGACCTCAAGAGTAGAAGCATTTATGCTGTTTACTTTTCACTCCTTGTTTTAGTTATATCTATTGATATGTAACCAATTATCAAAAATCAGAGACTTAAAACAACTTACAGTTATTATCTTATTTTTTAATTGTGTAAAGTAAGAGCTAAGATTGCTTAATCGTATAGACCCAAAGAGGGAAATAAAATCAAAAAGCATTCTTTACCTATACTTCTACATAGTTATGTGTCCATAAATTATTTTGATGGCCTAAAAATTTTTATTCTGTCCCATTAGTCGTGACTTTTATTCTGATGAGTTAGGAAATGTGGGGTCCTATTGGGGCTTTCTGGAGTCTCACAAGGTGGCAATCAATGGTAGAAGCTGGGATGTCTTCATTTCTGGAGCTCTGGGTCCTCTTCCAAGCTGACATGGATGTTGGCATAATCCCTATAGTTGTACAACTAAAGTCCCTGTTTGCTTGGAAGGCCACTTCATTTTCTAGAGACTGACCTTAGGTTATTGCCACAACGTTCTTCCTAAGAGTACTTACAGCATGGCAGCTTACTTCTTCAAAGCCAACATAGGAAGCTGACTTCAAAGGAGGCCTTAGCTCTCTTTAAACAGATTGCCTAATTAGGTGAGGCCTATGAATCTCCCTTTTAACTCAAAGTCAACTGATGCAGGACCTTATTTGCATCTGCAAAATCCCTTTTGTCATATAATATAATGAAATCAAGAGTAATCTCATCACATTCAGATGGTTTTCCCACACTTAAAGGGAGGAATTACACAGGATATGGGTCAGTGGAGGTTCATGTTAGAATTCTGCCTACCATACCCCAGAAGCCAAGTTGTATGTTAATCATGCCTCTTGATGTGACTCCATATGCTGAGTTTGGCCCACTATTATCAATGCTCATGCAATGCCTCTCCCCTATTTTATATAATTAATATTTGGTTAGCCACTCCCTTTATATCCATTATACTAATTCATATACTGTTTTTTGTATAAAACACGTTTTATTATTTTATTAGTTGATTTTCATGTGTGTTCATGATACTGTGTTGACCCATTTTGTTCTTTACGTTACTTTTTCTGTGAACTCTGCGTTTTGGAAGCTAGGCTTGTAGTTCTATGTGCACATCTACTCTTTCTTTCTAAATGTCGTTGTGCTCCATGTTGAGGATCAATAACATTTGATTTATCTGCATCTCCTAAAATGTAGCCTCAAAATGACTTCAATTCCTAATGTTATCAAAAATATAGAACCTTCATAGGTGGACTGTGTTTTTGGTCATGTATTTTTTGAACAAATATCCAGGAAGATAATTTCTGCATCTTGGTGTACAGGAACATTAAATTGAAATACAGTACATAGTGCTATTTTGTTCTTCACGGTGACTATACAAAACTAACATTTCTTTTTTTTTTTTTTTTTTTTAAACAGAGTCTTGCTCTGTTGCCCAGGCTGGAGTGCAGTGGTGCAATCTCGGCTCACTGCAATCTCTGCCTCCCAGGTTCAAGTGATTCTCCTGCTTCAACCTCCGGAGTAGTAGCCGGGATTACAGGCTCCCACCACCACACCCTGCTAAGTTTTGTGTTTTTAGTAGAGACACGGTTTTGCCATGTTGGCCAGGCTGGTCCCGAACTCCTGACCTCGAGTGATCCATCCACTTTTGAATTTGACTCATCCAGAAACTAAACAAAAAAGGGTGGCCTGGCTATATTGAATGTGTCTGGCTGGAAGCCAGCTTCAATTAACAGGTGCTAAAAGTAAACATTTGGTTTTTATAGTAATATTAGAAAAATGGTGTACCTAAAGGATCTCCACTGTTAGTATAGAAGACAGAAATGACCACCAAAGAAGCCTTGGGCCCCTGTCCACTATACTTTGTTGGTGTGAATTTCTGTGCCTTGGACAGATACCTATCTTACTTTAAGCTCAGGATACGCAGCTGTCTGTCAATAGAAAATGTTAGCTGAGGCCACAGATCATCAGCTGGGATGACACAGCGTGATGCATGATGCTTTGGCAAATTTGGAGGAGGATGAATGGAGTCCTGAGTCCATCCTGACACACGTAAGTCCTTTGCTGTATTGATGGCTAATGGTAAAACAGTTCAAGAAGTCATAACTGCCCTAGATTAAATAGAAACTTCTGAAAGAGAAACTCAGTCAAGTGATGCCTGCTAAGTCTATAAACTGTACCTTACTAGGACTTAGTCAAAATCACCAAAAAAGGAAGGCCTCCACACTTCTAGGTCAAACAAACCACCTACAGCCAGATTTGCAAATAAGCATAAAACCTGAGATCAACAAGGCTAGTTTTAGTGGACTCTAAGGGATGAGGGGCTCCCAAATTGAATGATCTCTGGTAAACTGGTGGAGCATTTACATTACTTACCGTGTTGGGTTGCAACCCACAGCAGGCTTCTCCTTGGGAGAAAGCCTCACTTTCACCACCTGCCCTCAACCTTAGCCAGTGTTAGGTACCTGCCCCTACATATGGGTGTGATTGTTTTAAAAGCTTGTCTTTTTCATCAATCATTCCTTTACCACATTAATCACAGTTTGGGCTCCAAAAACATAAACACTGGCTGTCTCTACTGAACAGCAGTGTTCAAATCTCCCTAATCCCAGGAAGCACTCATGCATTAAAGGGATCCCCAGGAGGTGACCTACTTGGCAGGAGGATTAATTAATTAGGGGTAAATTACCCACTTAACTATTATAATTGGCTCAGTTTTCCTAAGGGATGATTCAGTCTTTACTGTCACTCTCCTGTACCCACTTCCTGGGTACCATCCTTGTTCCCATTATTGGAAGAAATGATGAACCTCCTCACACATTAAGTAACCTTATGGAACAAGCCTAAGGCTTTTAGACTATTGGTGGACACCACCCAGTAGAAAACAATTAACTTTTCCCTACCAGTATAAGTGGTAAATGTCAGCTAAGGTAAGCAAAGGAAACACATTGAAGAATTATGACCTGTCACAGCTAAGTTAAAGAAGGTGCTGATGCGTTCTTTTTCTCCTTTCGGTTCCTCAGTATGACGTCTGCTGAAAGCTACTAGAAGGTTAAATAAAGCTATTCCCTCAATAAGATGCTTTTATAAAATCTAGATGTCTTTACTAATCCATGACACTCAAAATAACATGGGTAGTTTGGAATGATAGACTTGGCCAATATGTTCTATTTAGTACAGATTTTACAGGACAGTCAACCACTATTCACCTTCACCTTTGAGGGTAAACAGTATACTTCTTGGCTGCCTATGGGGTACTTAAATAGCCTTGTGATTGCACACAGACTTGTAGAGTGGACCTAGATGCCTGCCCTGTACTCTCACCAGAAACTTGGTTTCGGCAGTATGTCAATGATATCCTTTTAACAGGACGTGACCATAGGTCATCTCACTGAGGTGTTTCCTCATGTTTACGATGAGTCTCACAGGTCATGATAATCATGAGTAAACACCTCACTGAAAGGAGATGGGCAATTTCTTTGCTTGAGATAAAAGCCCCCCACACAAGTCTGTTAAATTTGGGGGATACTTTGGAACTCAGAAGAGCAACTGTTCCCAATCTCATAAAACACAAGCTTCTAGCAGTCTAACACCCTACATGAGGAAAAGGGGCTCAACATTTAGTGGAAATGTTTGGATTTTGATGCCAACACATTCCTCACCTCTAATATTTGCTTCCCCTCATCCACTTGGTTACCCCTGAGTTCCCCTTTTCAGTGGATAGCTGAGCAACAGGCATTCGGTAAACTAAGAGAAGGCTATCACTTCAGCTCTCCCACTACAGCCTGGAAGGCAAGACTTGTAAGTTTCAGCCAGCCCCAAGTTTGTTTCCTAGAGCCTCTGGACCAATTAAACAGGTAGATACATCCCCACAGGCTTTTGGGGTAAGTGGCTCCCAGGCTCAGCCCAGAGATATTCACCATGAGAGAGGCTACTTTCAGTGATGAACTAGCCACTTAAATGACAGGCCTTACAGTACAAACCCTGTTACTCTAGGAACGGAGATTCCTATTATGCCCTGGTGATAGAATAAGCTCTCTGTAAAATTGGGCCATCAATAGAAGCTTCCTTGTTGAAATGGAAATTGTTATTTACAAGGTTGAGCTTATTCTGTTTCTACTGAGTGTTAATGTTCTATGAGGAAATAACTACATGACCTGTCATTGAGGTTAACTTGCCAAAGCCTTAAGAAACGCCTCTTTCTCAACAGCAACTAGATGGAGGATGATCAGTGCTCTCAAAGCAAGAAAAGCAATAGCGTTTCTTTACCGATGAAGTGAACACAGGGTATAAGGAAGCCATACAATGGATAGCTAGAGCCTATCAGCCCTATTCAAACACTCCCATTTTCATACAGGAGATAGACCGAAGTGTCTAATGAACAGATCTGTGTGCAATATTTCTAGCAATACAGGATGCCCTTGACAAATATTTTTCTAAGATTTATGTTTTATTTTGGTCAGTGGCTAATAAGGTAGGAACTTGGTAAAATTAGATGGGAAAGTATAAAGCTAAGAAATTTGGGGTAGGAATATGGGGAAGATCACTGCATTGGCTCCTACGCCTATACTAAGATGTACTATAACTCAGCTTATACTAAGTAAGTCACAGAGGAGGCATGATATAACCTTAAAACTGATGAACTAACCAAACTGCCAAATAGATATGACTCTTAAAGAAAGGCGAATCTCCAGAACTTTGGGATAAGCCCATCACCTCTCCTTTCTAACAGTGGTCCCAGGAGAACTTAGGACATTCGGGTATAATGAATTTACAAAAAAAAAAAAAAAAAAAAGATTTTAAAGAGAGAAGTATATTGAACAGAAAGAAGCTTACCAAACCATTGTAGACTGTGCCACATGCCAGCAATCTAGCTACTGGGTCTATCACATGGGAGGAGAAACAAAGAAGGGCCACACCACAGCTGGAAAATGAACTTCACTGGGCCTCTCCCTGCAGCAGCAAGAGCCATCAAATATGCCTAATAAGGATTTACACCTACACGGAGTCTTCTATTGGCTTACCCATCCCAGGCACCAACCTCTGCTAATGTTATTGAGGAATTAATAAAGTAACGTTCACAGCCTTTGCTTAGAGCCACAGGCATTTCTGTTGGATTTTTCACCTTCCCTATGGTCCTACAGGCATGGGAATTATGGACACCCTGGGCTTTTAATATAAAAGCTATGGACAGAACTTACAGGTCAATGGACTCCCAATACTACAAAAAAAAAAAAAAAAGCATTCCATAGTCTTGAGTACATTAAATTCAAACCACTGTGGCATGACTACATCATATTTAAATTTACAACAAATGAGAACAGAGATATCATCCACCTAATATAAACTGAAGCTTGTGACTGGTGCAATCAAATTAAAAACACTGTAATCCAGAGCCAATATTCACAAACATTATGTGCCCATGGGAATAAAATTATACCCCTTACTAATACCTGAGATGATAAATATAAACCCTGCCAATAATGTACACCTATAGGACAGTTGGCCTCTTTTCCTGTTAATTACAGTGATTTCACTCTCTTTAGTCCAATTCCTATTTATTTATTTATTTATTTTGAGACAGAGTCTCACTCTGTCACCTAGACTGGAGTACAATGGCACAATCTCGGCTCACTGGAACGTACGCCTCCCACATTCAAACAATTTTCCTTTCTCAGCCTACTGAGTAGCTGGGATTACAGGCACATGCCACCATGCCTGGCTAATTTTTGTATTTTTAGTAAAGATAGGGTTTCACCATGTTGGTCAGGCTGGTCTCGAACTCCTAACCTCAGGTGACCCACTCGCCTCGGCCTCCCAAAGGGCTGGGATTACAGGCATGAGCCACTGCACCAAGTCTCCAAAACCCATTTATTTAGGCAAAAAGAAATTGCTCTGACAATGTAGATTTTCTCCGCGGCTACAATCAATATAAATGTTCATGACAATATATACAACATATGATTCCCAGGGCCAACGCTTTTCTAAATCCTCAAGGGTTACAATCAGCTTGTACATTCTTTCCTAACCTGACCTCACAATACCAACTGCAAATTTTGCATAATACTCAATGGAAGTCTGTTCCACAAAAATTGCAATTCTGGCTGCCCACTGAAAACAACAGAGCTCTTGGGTACCACAACAAAGACTATGCTTATGAGAAACATATTACATCCAATGCAGATATCTAATTACTCTCTGCATGGGTGTTTTATCACCCACATTGACAACCACTTGCATAAAGCTATTACAAAATGTGTCAGACCAGCCAAGATCATCATCACTAAGTAAGTATTTGAGAAATATTTGAAGGAAATTACCTCTCAGTGTTACTCAGATCTGAGTCCTCCTTTAAAAAGTGCATGCCCCACCCACAGGTAATAGAAACAATAATGAGAAGGTCTGTAAGGAAGGTAACCTGCAGGGAAATTTACTGGTGTAGTCACACAGCCACCTCCCATACAATGAACCCTGAAGCTATTACAGATATACAAATGATTGCTTTAGAAAAGTTTCCCTTAGCATCAAGCCAATGAACCAAGTGGTTCCCCTACTGAAATACAGCTGTGATAAACAGGGAAAAAAATAGGTGAAGTATATAGCAAAATCTCTCTATATATTTTAAATAACTTGCTCCATCTGTGAGCATCCCATATAAGAGTACCCTATAGTTCAGGACCTAATTTGGCGCATGAGTAAATTAACAACTTTTTTTTCAAACCAAGGGCGCACCTGTGATGTTTATCCCATTCTCATGAAAACACACCAGTATTACTGGCAATCAACAACAAGAAACTCAATAACCAATAAATACTGATCTGACTAAAAAGGAACACAAATTGCCCATGAAACCAAACTTGAATGTAGTCTTAGCAACAGTAATACACTGAACTGCCTGCTGGGCTTGCTTCCAGGTATCTGATTTTAGCACGTATAGCATAATACATCTCCTCTTACCAGGCTCTCCAGTCATCCTCACTTATCAAAATAAGCCTATTCTCCTAATCGTGGACATCCAAAACAACATTATAGATGATAGTAGCCTGAGTCCATACCAATTTAGTTAATCTAGGTGCTGAATGCAAAGTGGCTAGCATCTAAACTTGTGTGACTATAATATTATATGCTCCTGTTACCACCACCTGTGACTGGATACACAAACTTACCTTCAGAGAAAAAAAGAAGAGAGGGAGGGAACCTGGTGGGCCTGTAAAGGAATCAGTTGGCTACTCCTATCACAAAGTTATCTTCATCTAGCCTGGGTGATTTTTTTACTTAGCAGTATATCGCCTAAGTACTTGCCCCCAAAATCCATACTAGGTGTAACTCTCCAATAACACAAATGAGCTTTTCAAGTAGTCCTCCTGGTACTCACCACCTTAGGATCACTATTTTGGGAGCTGTAAAATCATCCTATGTGCAGGACACCATATAACAATTAAATGAACCACCGACAGCCATGCCTGATTTATTCAAGTAAGATAAATAAACAGCCCAAGGACTGAAATTCTTGGTTGGATCTCATGTAACAGACTGCCTGGTATTAGATAAACCAATATCCCTAGATACTCATTGGCTGCTAAAGGAGGAATCTGTGCACTTAACACATCTTGCTACATGTGGGTGGATAACTCACTAATTGTTACAGATTGCCAGGACCAGGCATTAAAGGGGGCCACAGTATTACTCTACAGATTAAACCAATGAAATAAATAAAAGCCTTTCCTTCTTCTGATCCATTTTTGCTGAATTTCTCCACCCCACCCCTGCTAAGTGAGCAGACTGGCTGCAGACAGCTATTATGATTGAATGATTAATATTGGTGAATCACTGTGATAAATTTAAATTGTACTGTTATTTAAAAAAATAACCAGAATCTCTTTTTTATATTTACAAAATAGAATAGTTTTACTCTACCCCCTAAATTATGCTAGTGATCAAATAAAGTTACATATGTGTGTGTGTGTGTGTGTGTGTGTGTATATATAAACTTCAAGTTCGAAATTACCCATGTTTATATGTAATGTTTTCTGGGATAGCAAACTCGTTTCATATGCTGGTTTTTCCGAAGACTTCACAAAGCTGCTGGATATTGAAATATATGTGTGTGGGGGGGGGTAGAGGGAGTAATTATAAAAGACATAAAATTTTTTTGAAATGTTCAGTGGGCATTGTGCTTCTGGGTCTTAGAACTAATGTCCAGGAAATAAGTTAAATATGTTTGAAGTAAATGTAGTCTCAAGAAAGAAAAACAAGAAATGAAATAAAGTTGTCATATAATACCACATTTTGCATGCACAGTACATAAATAAGGTGAGACTAACTGTAGTCTTCTTTTAAGAAGTAAGTAGCTGTAGACGCAGCCATATGTCTAAAACTGACTTTGTAATGAGATTGCAGGAGTGTGAACAAATGCACATGACTGAACTTAGAGTTCTGTTATAGCACAGTGTAAAATGATGAACTGTTCATTTAAAAGAGTTTTGCATGAAAGTCTAGTCTTTTTCTGTAAGGCTAGGTTTTTTAGGAAGAATAATTGGGAGCCATTACAGAGGAAGCAAAGCTAACTCCTTCCAGATGCAAGCTTTCGATATTCTCTGCCACTCTTACTATAGACATATGAGTAAGGGTAATGTGCCTGGCTTCAACAGGAAAAATACTAGCATTTTCTCAAGGGAACTCATTCATTAAGGAGACAAAACCAATGTAGAGTCATCCGCAGGAGCCAAGTATACTAAATTGTATGTGGTCATCATGCATTTTCTTATAATCAAGTCATGAGAAATAAACATCTTCCTAAAATCAAGTGCTTTATATCTAATTAACTAGTATCAGAATATTCACTGACTTTTTCATGGGATAGATTTTTGAAGTGGCTCCTGCAGTTTATTGAGCTTCTTTTTGCATACAAAAATGATTTTGTGGACATGTAAAATAAGTAGTTAGATCCCTTTTAATAAAACCAAAATCCCACATTGCTCAGTCAGTAGCATAATCATATTCCAAAATAGGGAACTTTGGAACACAGAATATAGCTAAGAAAGTTCAAATGAGAAAACATTTTTAGTTATAGCTATTTGTCTGCATATAGGAGAAAGAACATCAGAAACTGACAAGCTTTTTCTTTTTAAGAAATTGAGTTGGCCGGGTGTGGTGGCTCATGCCTGTAATCCCAGCACTTTAGAAGGCCGAGGTGGGCAGATCACCTGAGGTTGGGAGTTTGAGACCAGCCTGACCAACATGGAAAACCCCGTCTGTACTAAAAAAAAAAAAAAACCAAAAAAACAAAATTAGCCAGGCATGGTGGCACATACTTGGTACATGGTACCACATACAAGGTACTCCAGAATCTGAGACAGGAGAATTGCTTGAACTCAAGAGGCGGAAGTTGCAGTGAGCTGAG